>JAAGWO010000751.1:0-94514 GCA_013266205.1 Fusarium decemcellulare
GAATGCCTACTGGACGCTGAATCACCGACGACATCTCAATATCGGGACGAAGGCAATAGAAAAAAAAGAGTAAAATACAGAGCAAGAGGCGCAAGTGATGTGATCACGATCTATTGCTCCCCAGCCGTAATTCTCAATGAGGCTGCTGCAAGGATAAGGAAGGACATCAATAGTCTGCTCGCAAAAATTAAGGTAATGCAAGCCGACAACGCTAAGGGTATTTCTTGGTGGATGTGGCGATCTGGAGCCAACAGCAAGGGGCGGGAATGTGAACAAGGGCAGAAACACGCACAAGAAACGTCAGGACGCGACAACGGTGTTTGCTCTGGTGCCTTATTCCGGAGATTCTTACCACTCAAACACATTGCCAAAAATGCTTCACGTTTGTCATTCATTCTGGACTGTGGTGGAGGATGGGCAAACAAGCTTCTTCACCCACGCCGCCAAGCCTTGGGCCAGGGGGACTCCGCCAAGGTTCAGGGGGTTGGGCCTTGTGCGACAGTGTCTCGTCCGGGCCGCCTCACCCACCATCTTCAAGCAGCTGACGGGCAGCTTTGGTTGGGCATTGCCAGTGGTCAAGCTGATTTGAGGGCGCTAGATCGGCTCCGCGTGGGATAACATGGAGGTGAAAAAATTGAGCCTTCAGCTCGCCAAGCTATCGGCCGCTTAGGCCCGGCTGGAGATTCCTGATCAGAAAGATGGCTGAGCCACTAAAGTCTAGCTGAAGGCAGGGAGGAAGTAGCATATACACAGACGAATGGTTGGGCAAGACACCGTGGTTAAGGTACTCGCGACTTTGCCTTTCACAACCGAACGGATATGAAATGAAACCGCAGCTGGGTTATCAACAGCCACAATACCACCGTCCTATCGATTGCCATGTGGGTAAAGGGGCTACAACTTACTAAGAAGTCGATTTTTCGTTTCCGTTGATCTGTTGACTCGCTAC
Source organism: Fusarium decemcellulare (assembly GCA_013266205.1). Taxonomy (NCBI): domain Eukaryota; kingdom Fungi; phylum Ascomycota; class Sordariomycetes; order Hypocreales; family Nectriaceae; genus Fusarium; species Fusarium decemcellulare. Next base: position 950 of record JAAGWO010000751.1, read on the forward strand.
TTGCCTGAAAGTTGAGACTTGAAGGCAGATTCTTTCTGGTGGAGCAATTTCCGGACTGGTGGGGCGCTGGAGTGAAGCTCTCGCCAAGGACTGCCATTGTAACAAGATCCTCCAGTCTAAAGCTTAGTAACGCGCGTCGCAGCACGATCATCGATCAATCTCCTTCTATAAAGTCTTTAGAATAGAAGTCAAGACATGTTCTCCGTCGCGCGCAACCTTATTTCTCCATGCTGCGCCATCAAGGATGACGCTGCCCGTTGAATTGAGGCCTTGGCACCAGGGGTCTTGGGCTTTATTCTAGTGGAGCGGCGGGTCGGTCACTGGTAGTGCAGTGACCTTGTGAGAGAGATCTCACAAACAACAGACAGAAAGTCTTTGAAGGCAAAATAAAGAGGCATATTGATGGATATCGCATTTCTATTAAACAGAAACGAGTAAATCCGATGAGTGTTACATGGTGGCATTGGTGAGAGCCAGCCACGTGGCTGCACCGATCTGCCGTGTTTGTGTAACCCAAACGCGAGATCCAACGCGAATATGTCCATCTTTATCAGTACCTAACCTTGACAATCACCCGTCGTACCATCCGAAACTCTGGAGACGCGCGTTCTTCAGTCTTGATATTCGTTTGCTAGCGTCCACAAACAAGGCGCAAGAAAGATAGAAAGCATGGTTGCATGATAGCTTAGAATGAAACATGGATGCTTGGCAAACCTTTTTTAACGGGCTCTTGCGCAATCTAATACCGGGTTTATTATTAGTAGAATCCTTCCTTCGGCACTTGAGCATGCCCTTGCCGTGCCCAATTGGTCCTTTACCCCTCCGCTGGTCATCCTGTTGTGGCTATGCGCAACGTCGAAGTACATCCGCGTCAATTCACAGGATGGCCCATATCAACACCACGAGCAAAAAGAAATCACCACAACCTCAAAAAGAGAACAGTAAATGCGTAATCTGGGAATCGAACCCAGGGCTCCCCGATTATCGACTACGTTCGATGGCAACGGAGAATTTTACCACTAAACCAATTACGCTGTTGTGGGAATGTGATGCTATTCCGATGGGACTACGGACCACAATTCCCACATTTACGTGGCTGCCATCTCTCCGCTTGGCTCATAGATTGTTTACTGAGAGTAATTCCCTGACGCCGTTTACTTCATTGCTATAGCCTGTTGAGACGTGCTGCTTTAGCTACCAACCGTCCACCAATCATGTAGGATATTCTGTCCAAGACATCATGTTTCGCTCGCAGAACTCGATGTCCAACTAACCTAGTGCTCATACACAATGCAATCAATTCTTTATGGGCTACTAGAGACAGAACAGAACGGAAGATCATCTTAACAGGAGAATGGAGAAACAATGGGTTGACCCTTGTTTAGGATTGCAAATGTTCATGTTCCTATGACAGAAACCCAGCTGATTACCGTGTCAACTCAGCAAGTTGGGTAGAGCTTGTGGGTCATCATAGCCCTGTCCTAAAGCTCAAGATTCGTTAGTAAGAAGTTGTTAAGATCCTTTGCTAAGAGTGAGCCTATAGGATGACTAGAGCCACAGGCTCTACCCAGCTTGCTGAGTTAATACGGTATGTCCGCTGCAAAACCTCTCGACCTGGCTGAAGATCAACAGTGAAGTGAACATAAAAATAAACGATGGTGCTTCGGGGCTTCAGTCCATCATGTCGTACTAGGTGGGAACGGAGGATTAGCATATTTTAGTTTCTCGTGTATACTGGATCTGTATGAACGCACATCTAGCTGTCGTATACTGCTACTATTAAACCGCTATATCCTATCCACCAGAGTCTAACTCGAAATTGTACATTATTCATCAAGGTCCCTCACAGCATTGGTGTAGGCTCTGCGCCAGTCGGCACCTCATCGTCCCCAAAGAAAACCCTCACAGGAAGCCATGAGTCATCAGCGACCTTGAACCGATCCGGAATACTGGAAAGTCTGGCCATATCTCGATCCGTGAGTTGCCAGCCGTCGAGGTCAAAGTTTTGCTCAATACGTGACTTGGTCACTGACTTGGGCAAGAGGCTCGTGCCCCTCTGAAGCCCCCACATCAAAAGAATCTGCTGAGGAGTACGGCCGTATGCCTTGGCGATTGATGTGATGATTTCGTTGGAGTAGAGGGGAGAGTTGGTGCTGCCGAGTGGTGAATATGCTGTTGTGTGGATTCCTTTTGACTCGTTATACTCGACGAGTCTGGAGGAAGGGTTGAAGGGGTGGAGTTCAATTTGGTTAACTGCTGGAATGATCTGGGAGGAGTAAATATGGGTTCGGCTTGAATATTTTGAAGGGAGCTTTACCTTGCAGCTTTCTGCTGACAACAGCTTCTCCAGGTTGCGGATGCCAAAGTTGCTGACGCCAATATTGCGGACCTTGCCTGAACCAACCAGCTTTTGCATCTCACGCCAGGTGTCAACAAAGCTCCAGTCTTTAAGAACCTGGTCATGGTTTTCAGGCTCGAGCGCAACAGGCCAGTGCATCAGATACAAATCCACGTAGCTAGTACCCAGGTTTGCAAGACTCGTCTCGATGGCCTCGGAAACGCGGTGATGCCAATCGTTGTCCAGCTTAGTGGTGAGCCAGATGTCTTCTCGAGGTACTCCAGATGCTTTGATACCGGCGCCAACTTCCTTTTCGTTTCCGTACGCAAAGGCTGTATCGATATGTCTGTAGCCGCATTCCAGCGCCCATTTAACGGCGTACTCTACCTCGCCTGGCTTGGATTGCCAAGTACCAAGGCCAACGGCAGGCATCGAGTCTCCAGTGTTAAGGACATATTTCTTTCTGTGATGGTCAGCTGAGCAAAATTCGCAGGTGTCGGATATACTGACGTCGTGTTAGTTGGGCTTGCCATGGCTGGGTAGTGAGATCTCAACGAGATCGCAGTCAGAAACCGATGAATATGCAACAGGAACAAGGGGAAAGAAAAGACTCGTAATCGGCGATCATCTTTATTTATAGCCTTTAAGGGCACAAGTCCTGAGAAGTATGTGTACGCCCTAGTCAGACCCGGGATCCACCTCTGGATATCATCTTGCCGCCAAGATGCACGTGGATCATTCGTGAAGAAGGTCCAAGCGAGGTGCGCCGAAGATCGGAAATGCACACCAGCATGATCACTAGAGTAGTTAAAGATAAAGTTTTACATCATCATTACGTCTAGGACCGGAAAAGAATACGTTTGTAGGTTTATCTAGTACTAGAACAAATATGTGTGTGGCCCATTGTTGAGCGATTCCTTAGTCAGTGCCTCCTCCAACCTCTTCTAGGAACTTGTAATACCGAGGCGCCTTGGCCATTCTCCATCGTTTGCCAAATACCTTGAGAGGAATGGCCGCTAATACAGAAGTGAGAACGCACCCGCCAAAAAATACGAATGCCCAGCCGTAGCCAACCGCTTCGATGAGAGGTTGCACAGAGTACGACATGGCAAAGTTGACAGCCGAAGAGCAGAGAGCGAGAACAACAACCAGCTCGCCAGAGATCTGATATGATGGCTACGTCAGCATGTCAAGAGAGTCGAAATGATTGGGTCCACTCACCCCTGGGAAACTTTCCATTGCATAAGTCGTGGCAATGGCACAGGCACCGACTTGATGCGTGATCATACCCCCAATGCCGATTCCAATGGTGATCCAGTGCGCTCCTGACTGTGCTCCCCAGCCATACAGCAGATAGCCACCACCGGCACAAAAGAAGCATGGGACCAGCATCCAGAGACGCATCTCGGGTTCGCGGATCCCACCGTTGCGGCGGGCTAGGTAGATTACGAGCTGATCGCTGAGAACGCTGATTCCCCAGCCGAGAAAGTTGCCAATCAGAGCGGCAAAGAACATAAAGCCCGTATGGGTTGTGCTAAAGTTGTATGGCGGGGAAGTGAGGATTTCGGAGATGGTGTTGAAGGAGACGATACCAGCGGTGCAGCCAAATGCATAGATGAAGCCAGCCTACTCTACCTGTTAATTCGTGCGGGAAAAGAAACAACAGCTACAGAGACTACTCACGATCACAACGTTGGGGAACGAGAACAAAAAGAAGGGCCGACGGAAGTACTGCCAGAACGTGGTCTTGTTCTGCGGATAGCGAGTCCATGGTTTGAGCATCTTTAAATGCGTCCTCTTCGGGAATTCATCGACAAAGCCGTCGGTGTGGCTTGTATATGGTTGGGCTCTTACGCCGACCTTCCCCTCAGAGGGCTTGCTGTCAGTTGTATCACCGACCCCAGCAGTCGCTTCGTCGTCCTGGGCTGAAGCTGCCGTTGGAATACCAGTGATAGGAAACAGAAACCGCGGAAACATGGTCTCCTCAAAGGTAAAGAAGAACAGGACCAGGACGACGGCAAAGATGATGCCGCAAATGTACTGGCTCCATCGCCATCCGACAGTGTCAGCCATGGAGCCACCAGTGATCAGCCCTAGGCTATCAAAATTTGTTAGCTACCCTTCTGTGTGTCTTGAACAATTTGTGTTTGTCACGGCTTACATGGAACCCAGTTGCTGTCCGAAGAGATAAAAACCAAGCGACCGACCACGCTCATGGGCGAAGAACGTATCGAAGACCTTACCAGGTAGTGTTAGATCTATCTGATACTGTCATGAAAATAGCTACTCACGGAAAGCTGGATGATGGCCTGGTAGGCTGATGTGCCGATGCCGTTGATGGCCATGTTGAGCATCCATTGGGCCGTTCCGTGGAAAGAGCCAAGCCAAACGGCAGTGGAAAGACATATGCAGAGCGTTGTGAGAAAGACGAATCTGCGACCGATGATGTTGGCTGTTGGCATCCACCAAATGTTGATGAAACCCTGCATTGCCACTGATTAGTTTTTTTGGTTCATGCGCGTTGGACTTTGGGCTTTTACAAGGAAGAGGTAGTTGAGTGCACTACCGCCGTTCATGTTTGTCAGAGAGACTCCGGTTTCTTCGCTGACCGTCGTCCAAGCAGCTGATGGTTATTAGATCCGCTCGCCATGCTTAACCAGTCTTAATTGCTCACCTCCTAAGGTGTTTTCTCCAAACGAGAAGGCGCATGCGTAGACTGCTAAAAGCAGGAGCTGATAGTTCTTCTTCCATTTTGGCCATGTCTAACGTGGGGGTAATCGTCAGCTGTCACTTGGATCATGCCACTCCTTGTGTTGTTGACCTACCAAAGGGTCCCCGGAACATCTAGACGGCTGCGGGATGAGAACGATATCCGAATCTCCAGCAAGAGCAGGCTCGGCACTATCAGTCTTGCCAACTGCGTCAGAGAGGGAGGTCAGTCGTGAACAAGGTGGAACGTAGGAATGATAAGGGGGTCTCACTGATTAGTTGCTCCGTCCCAGGGACAGCATCATAGTCGATTCCGTGTGCAGCCATCAGATCATGGGGAATAGTATTGTTGAGAAGAAGAGAAGATGACAGTTCTCAAGCCATCTTGGTGGCGAGCGGATACTTGATGCTTTACATTTATATTGAATTTTAGATGTTATGTATGGCCTCGGTCTCAGCTGCTTGTTAGCGGCCCTCCGTGATAAGGCTGACAGGCCGGTCCGGGTGATCTACACTAGTATGCGTCTCGACCAACAGACCGTTGCAGGCCTTTCGTCAGCGAGTTAAAGTGATCGAGGGGTGGCGGGGTTCATGATTGGTAGGTACTGCTGAGGGGAAGGTCCAGGCGAAAAGTCAGGGTCGAAGGTGATGTCTATTGACTGCATCCGGTTGTGGTGGCTTGTGGGGGAAGAAGTGTGTGTGGAGATGGGCTTGAAGATGCGGAGGTACGTCGATAAGATCTCGTCTTTGTTTACCTTCGGCCAGCTGGATTGAGAAGGTAGATAGTAATGAAGCATAACGGGAGACCGTCATTCGGGGGCTGCCTCCCTCCCCTCAGGCGAGAAGGTCTAGCCGAGAAGCTATCGTCTCTCCAAGATCATGCCCTTGAAATCTGTGACATGTGCTTGCTCTCCACACACCTGCGGTCAAAAGCTCCGAGATTGGCGTCTCCCCGCGTTCTCTGCTATGCCGGACATGACTCGTACTGCCTTCGGAACGCGCCGATGTGATCGAGATGATAATAACAGCAGGGGGTAATGTGCCACTCTCTGGGGAACCCGGATGGCCATATCAGCATGGCCCATGTGCTTCTTGACCCCGTGCAGTAGTCTGTTAGTTTCATTCAGCCCTGGCTAGCACCAAGACTACCTGCCTTGAGCGGTTGGGTCAAGGTTTAATGCGTAGCTAGACCATTAGTTCCACTGTCAAGCGGGAGACTTGTCAAGTTGTTGTACAATGTGATTGTATTACAGCGCTAAAACCCATGATATGCGCCGCCCTGTCATTCTCATATCTAATACTAACGTGATTCCAGCTCAAGCCAAGCTAAGATTTTGAGTATACGGGCTCACAAAGGTATGCCAATCGTTGTGGTCACCCGTTGTTAATTGATCATCCTGCGCGAGCAGATCACGCATTCGCCACACCTTGAGGATGACCGCCTTGGTCCGCTCAATGTTGGCCAAAGACGCCCCAACCATGGCATCGAGAGTCTCGAGAACCAGGCGTCTCCCGGAGATTTGTGAGCCTGTTTCTGTTCGGTTGTACATGTCGCCGTCGTCCAGAGGATTGAGTTCCACGGCTGCTACGAAGAGAGGGAAGAGTAGTCCTGCTACGCAACCCTGCTTGACGAGCTCTTGGATAGACAATAAGAGCTCACTCACGAGACGAGACACGCGTGGTGTGCTTGGGTTTGCGTCGCGTAAAAGGCAGTGGAAGTATACTTCGACTGATGACTTTTTGAGCTCAACGCATCGCCTCACTGTGTCATCTAGCATCTCGATGGCCGTGATATTGGAGTTGATGGAGCCAAGTTCTTTGTCGAGCTCCATCACTTGGCTCTCAAAGTGAGGCTCTGTCATGTTGTCACGGTCTCTCGATCGTGCCAGCTCTGTGATCCGAAAGATGACTGACGCCATGGCAGGGCTGCAGCCCATCCAGGCGTCAATGTCCTCGGGCTGATCTGGTCGTTGCCAGTATTCTAGACCAAAGAGAGGTGAATTCCCACAGGCCGTGCGACTGATGACATCTTGAAAGGCAAAGTAACGCTCTGCAAATGAAGCGAGGCTGCCAAATCCCGAGTCTTGACCTGATGGTAGCAAGAGCTGTTTTCGCTTTCGCATAAAGTCCTGGCTGGCTCGTAGGTGGATGACCCATCGATGGTCGCAATTATCCAAGATCTCGTAGAGGCATAGAAACATCATGGCTGCAGGAACTTGTGGATCTAGGATGACATCTGCAGTAATGTCGGGAGACCGGATCTTTTGTAAAAGTCCGTGTAGAACATTGCCCTTCATCTTCATGGCGGCTCGAGCCCATTGTGGATTGGTGATGCTTCGGTGACGGGCGGAAAATGCGAGGACTGACTGGACGATGAGATCGTGTCCGCTGCTGAGGGTGAAAAGAGGAGCGACCAGGTTGGCGAATGGTGATGAAAGATGCGGTGATGGTGTTGTGAGGGGACATAGCCGTAGTAGGTAGTACTCGAAGAGACTTTGGTCGGAGCTGTTCAGCGAGGGAAAGGAAGAGGGTGAAGGTAATAAGCTGGGGTATGCCTGGGACCGAAGAACGAGAGCTGAAGCCGAGACGTCGGCCTGCTCTCTGAGCTCAAAGGTCTCATCCCCAAGACCCTGTTCATGATTGGAATCCGGGTCAAAGTCACTGCAGTACGTGTTGATGAAGTGCCGGGGCTCAATCGACGGAGACACCAACAGAGGCGACGTCGGAGAGTGAGACAGCTGTCTCTTACGGGGCGCATGGGTGGTGGACTCCTTGGACCAGACGCCCTCTCTGCCAAACGACAGGCCGCGAGCCGTAAACTCGGGTTCCCACTTGAGCTGCAGGACGCGGTTGCAGGCCAGGCCGCGGGACACGCAGTTGCGGCACCGCGGCTTGGCCTCGTCGCACTTGATCTTGCGGGAGCGGCAGGTCTGGCAGCCGGAGCGGGTGCGTCGCTGGACAGGCGCGGAGCGCTCAGCGGCCCGGCGACGCGGCATTGTGTGGTGTGATTGGCAAGGGAGAGGACCAGCTTGGCAGCGGCATCATCCTGTTGCTGGAGATGCCTTGCGGATGGGATGGATGGAGAGAAAAGGTGGGGGGTTATGGGGTTATCCGAAACCCTCCACTTGGTGTTGAATCACCTGACGAGTCGTTATCCTTGCGAGTCGCTCTCTCCGCATTTTGGTTTACAGGGGTCCTGGACCTTGCATCGGCTGGACCTTCTAGCCTCAAGAGTGGCTGATGCACTTGCATCATCAGGACGATCGTTTCTGATGAGCGCCCGTGAAGCTATTGCACATGAACTGATAAAAGTGTCGTCTCACTAGACGCTCGTCCAATCTTCTGGACAACAATTTGCGTCGCCATGGTTTCACAACTCACCAAGCAATCCAGCATCCTCATCGTGGGCGGTGGAACTTGGGGCTGCTCAACCGCACTTCACCTCGCACGTCGAGGCTACACCAACGTCACCGTCCTCGATGCCCACCATATCCCATCGCCAATTTCTGCCGGACACGATGTTAATAAAATCGCCGAGCAGGGTAAGACTGGCTGAACTTACTGTCAACCAATTGCGGTCTAATGGTGCACAGCTGAGCCCAACGACGGCGATGATGAGACCGCTGTCACCCAGACTCTTCGTGCTGCCGCCGCGCATGGCTGGGCAAACGATCCTGTCTTCTCGCCGTACTACCATGATACTGGATTCATCATTTCCGCCTCTATCCCGGAAGGCATACGGCATGTCATTGAGGAGGAGGTCGGTGATCAAACCGACGACTTCAAACCTCTCGCAACAGCGGAAGACTTTAGACAGACGATGCCTGAAGGTGTCTTGACGGGTGATTTTCCTGGCTGGAAGGGCTTCCACAAGTCAAAAGGTGCCGGCTGGGTGCATGCACGCAAGGCCCTTACTTCTGCTTTCAATGAGAGTAAAAGACTGGGAGTCACATTCATCACTGGCAATCCCGAGGGCCGCGTTGAAAGCCTGGTGTACGAACAAGAGGATATCCGAGGTGCAAAGACAGCCGATGGCAAGGAGCACAGGGCCGACCGGACTATCTTGTCAGTTGGCGCATCAGCAGAACTGTTTCTCGACTTTGAGAATCAGATTCGTCCTACTGCGTGGACGCTTGGGCATATTCAGATGACGCCGGAGGAAACAAAACTATATAAGGATCTACCGGTGCTCTTCAACGTCAACAGCGGCTTTTTCATGGAACCTGATGAGGACTTGCATCAGCTCAAGATATGCGACGAACACCCTGGTTACTGCAACTGGGTCACGAAACCAGACTCAAAGATGCCCACTTCTGTCCCGTTCGCCAAGCACCAAGTGCCTCTCGAATCAGAACGGCGCATAAGAAAGTTTTTTAACGACACGATGCCGCAGCTTGCAGACAGACCACTAGTCCATGCCCGAGTGTGTTGGTGCGCTGACACACGCGACAGAATGTTTCTTATCACCTATCACCCTCGGCATCCCTCACTTGTTATTGCTTCAGGTGACTCTGGTTGGGGCTTTATGCAGATACCGTCGATCGGAGGCTTCATCTCGGACTGCCTCGAGGGCACACTTGAACCAAGGTTCGCCAAGTTCTGGAGATGGCGTCCAGAGAAGTTTCCTGACTTTTGGGGGAATGATCCTTTGGATCGTTTTGGAGCTGATGGCGAGGTCATGGATCTGCAGAAGGTTCCTTCGGGGGGCTGGACTGATATACAGAGTAGGAGTGGAAAAGTGTAGGTGCACACACAATGGTTGAAGATTGATGGGCCTTCCATAACAACTAATTTGACTCATGACTCGCTAATGAAATTGATGTTTATTGGATCTATTTCCTGTTCTAGTCTGAGTCTAGACTCCTCTGGAACGAGGTGGATCGAGCACGCCACTGCCCTTGATATAATAACTAAGCGATTCGAGCCTATGGAAACCGGAATAGTGATCTGTTATTTGTGTCAAACGTTTTTCTCCTTGTGCAATAACCAGCCCGATGAGTCTGTCCCGTTTATGCGCCAATGGCGTCTCGCTCCGGTCACGCCAGAGTGAGACTATTTTCTCTTTTGTTTCAGAGTAACCATTCACAGCATTAGCCACGCTCTGCACTTGTGCTCAGAGTGGATTATTGTATCACCTTCTAATCCATTTCCTAACATGACTCATTTCCCATCATTAACTAGTTGTATGTATTAAAGAATTGAAGGGAATGGGCTGTTTGATACGGAAATATACACCTCAATACGAAAACCCGACATTTGTGCGCCCAACTACACCAATTCTGACCACAATGACTTCATTCACAATCCCCGAGTCGGCTCTTCATCTTCGTGAAATTTCACCTACACTTCTTGATCTCAGAGCAGAGTCTGATATTATTGCGGAATTGCAGTCCTTTCGCCCCGTCACATCGGAGAAGAATGTCTGGGCTTTCTGGGACAAGGGCTGGCAGGCCATGTACCCAAGCCATCGCTGCACCGTGGTCAACTGGGTGCACCGTCTTGGGCCGTCCTGGACGGTGCGTCTTGTGGACCTCGTTGAAGGGTCACCAAACAACGTCTACAACTATGTTGGAAAAGAGTGGTTCCCGGATTGCTTTGTGAACAAGACAATGGATGGAAAACATGCACCCCAGCACGCAGCGGACCTCCTTCGTTTACCGCTCTTATTCGAACATGGTGGTGTGTGGATGGATGTCAGTAACATGCTCCATACACACCTCGACGAACTCTTCTGGAATGCCCTCACGGCCCCTGGCTCGCCCTATGAGATGGGTGCGTGGATCATCACTGGCCAGATCCGGAAGCAATGGGGCAGCTTTGGAAATTTTATGTTGGCGGCGAGGAAAAGATGCTTGTTCATTAAGAACTGGCACAACGGTTACAAGGAGCTGTGGAAGGGCCGTACAAATGTGGATGGATTCCACGAAAATCCCATCATCCAGGACATTGGACTTGCAGAGGGTATGGCAGATTGGGACATGAAGGACCAGGTCAAAGAGATGAGCGACTACGTGGCTCAAATGCTCATCGGCGACCGCACCCGCAATCTTTTTGACGTCAGTACTGATTGGAACGGGCGCGAGTTCTTTGAGAACAAGGTCTTTATGGTCGAGGGCATCAACAACGGCATACTCGCCGCGATAAAGACAAACTTTGACGGGTACAAGCAAATTGAGCTTCTGACCACACGACTCGACGAGCCAGACCTGAAGAAGAGGCAGGAAGCCGAGGCATTCATAGTCGACATGCTGGAGAACAGCCACATGTGGAAGGCGTACCACAACTCGGCTGGGGAAAGCCCCGCGCTGGGTGACCTTGTCAAAAAGAAAGAGTTTATGGACGTGAAGCATCGACCGGGGACATTTGGGGAGTTGTATCGGTATGGGACTTTGCATTGGGAGTCGACAAGGGGTGTAGAGAAGTTGGAGGCGCAGAAGGCTGAAGAGGAACTGATTTACGCTACACCGACGGAGCCAGCGGCTGTAATGAGGTCGGAGGAGGTGGTGCATGTCTTTGAGAATGGAGTTTTATAGAATGGCTTACAGGATCCTAGGGCATAGACTATAGAGTAGAAGTAGTTAAGATATGACAACTAAGTCTAATGACGGGTTTATATACAAGAATAGTATGGCACCGACTCTCTACTCCGCGGACTTGAACTACAGATCACACCATAGTAAGAATAAAACCCGCTAGAACCGTCGCAAAAAGCCCCATCGGTTGAGCTTGACCGATTTGCAGTTGACCTGCGGACGAAACCTGGCCTGTTGCGGTGGGAGATGAACCAGTCGCCGTGCTGTTGGAGCTGCACTTCCCTGTGACCGAAGGTACGGAATCCGGACCGCTAGTAATACCAACAATATCAGAGCCACAGTTTGCAGCCTGTGCAATATGTACACTCTTGTTATCCCAGTCAAAGACAACTACTAAAGTTAGCACGCTTTGGTATTAAGATTCGTACCAGGAACACTCACCGTATGCAGCCCTCAGGAAACTATCGCCTAGAATCTGCTGCTCACCCTCCTCGGTCGGCTCCACGGCCACAGCGCAAAGACCTTGGGAAGTGTAAATGAGCTCGTGGAAGGGAACGGTGATGATCTTTTTATCGTCGCTGCCACCGAAACCAAAGGTGATGCCGCCTGCGTGGTCACGAACCTTGCAGTCGACGAGGTAGACACCTCCAGCTTCCTCGTTGAACTCGGCGCCGAGGTCTGAGTGGATCTGCTCGGCGACCTCTTTGTTCAGTCTGGTAGCGGTGTGGCCGGTGTCGAGTTGGACGTTGGTGTCTTTGATGCTGTACTGCTTCTTGGTCGAGTTTCCGGCGTCGGCTCCGACGGAGGACAAGTTGATTGTGAGTCTAGAGGTTGAGGTCAGCACACCCCATATCTGGACAAACTCATGCAATGAGATAAACATACCGGGTTCCGCCATCCCGGCTCTTGACAATGGGCGTCTTTTTCAGTGATCCAGAGAATTTGCCACGATCCAAGCCGCCAAAGATCAAAGATCCTGCCACATGTCAGCGAACTATAGAAAAGTACACCTATCCATGCATCCTTACCTTCGCTGTCCGATGCAGTACCGAGAGAAATACCATAAGCCCTGCTTGCAATGACCGAGTCCACAGACATCGAGTCCAGCAACAGAGAGTACGGTTCATTCTCGTCAAAAGTGCCGTTGAAGGGCGGAGCTAGCCCCATGATACCAATGGGCAACCCACGGCTGTTTGAGGCGACGCCGAACTTTTGAGTCTTTACCGTTGCATCTAACCACGATTGTCAATTAATGTTTCCTCGTGGCATGTCGATAAACTTACTGCCAACCCTCACTACGTCCTCGTAGATGTCGACGATGGCACCATTCACCACACCACCGGATCCATAGCCGAGCGTACGAGTCCCATTAGGGCCCCCTGCGGAGCTAGAATCCTCAGGGTCATAGAGAGGAACAGTTTTGCAGAGCTCTTGGCCGCCAAACTCAGACGGCGCAGCGGTACAGTTTGCGTTGACCCAGAGATACGCAGATCCTGTATCAACTTGAACAAGGGTCTTTTGAGGTGGGGTTCCAATGGAAACTTGTGCAAATGTCAGTAACTAGGCCTGACACAGGAGCCAGTTCAGACTTACTTTCTACAGTGTAGAGCCATTGCTTGTTGTTAATCGACACCGGCACAGAATTTTCCGAAGACCCTGCGACTCGCTTGACGGGATATTCGACGACTTGGTGAAGATGAGCAGCTTGGGTTAGATGAGAAAGGGCAAGCAAGGTCGCAACACAGGTTTGGGAATTAGAGGCTCGCATGGTGATGATGGAAGCGGATGATTTGAAGAGTTGGCTGTTTGTAGATGGTCCCGAAGTGAGGAAATCCAGACATCTTATACTATTAACCGTGGATCGTCACAAGCACAGACTTACGCGGCATTGACGATCAAAACTATTAAAAGGACGTAGATTGCGTTTCACGAAGATCCTCCTAACAGCAAGCGAATTGCATCTAGTTCTATTTTACAGGGCCCAAACGAGTCAGCCCTGTCGTAAGGACACGGCAGTCGGCCCAAGCTGGTGTAAGTCCCGTCGAGTTGTCAACGGCGCCGTGGAGAAGCCACATTGACCCACTATTATGTAAAATGGCATACAGCGATTGGCCGGCTCGTTTGGGCATTGGACCTCGATCTGAGGCTGTGTTAGATGATGGCCCAGCAGAGGATTCAGATGACGACAGTGTCATTATTTCTCAATAGATCATTGCTTTGGCGGGAATAAACTAATATTTCTCTTTGATCGCAAATGATTCTCCACGCTACAGGCTCTTACCACTCTACTGTCTCTTCACAAGAATCATGGTCATCAAACCGAAATACAATGTCCGCCTTCCTCTCCCCAGGCCACAGATGTACACGTATGTCTCGCACCCTCGCCTCGGCCGGAATATCATCGCTGCAAGTGACGGGTTTTCCACTTCTGCTCTCCTCTAGTTCGACCAATCTTGTCGCCGTCCGGGCCGTTAGAGGCCCGTTCCAGACACCTTCCAGTGCCTGATCTGCACGCATCACCGCGATTGCCTTGCGTCGCACGATGGGATCTCGACATCTTGCTATCATGGAGAAGAGAACCGCCGAAATGCCAATGTCTATGTGGAAGCGTGATCTTGAAGGATCGAACGGATCGGTGGCTATTTCACGAGGGCTACCACCCGTCTCATCCAGCCCAGCTGCGATGGTAGCGTGTCCAACCATCTCTTCAAACAGACCCGTGAATCGGTCCCAGAAACATGGATCGCCTGGCCCTTTAAGGCACTTGGCCACATTAATTTCGAGGTATTGGCGATGCAGCTGCAAGAGCGACATTGCCCTCCTGTCGGCACTGCTTATTGTCTTTCCAGCAGAGTGATAGTCTGCCACGAGCGCGTCAAACGATTGGCACCACTGCTTAATATCTGCGCTATGATAGGCGATGTTGTGAGGCTCCAGACCTCTAAGACCGGGGCTGGCCTGTTCAACGACAATATCTAGTAGGGCTTCTCGGGCTTCCGCGAGGGACTTGAAGGGCAGTCCCGGAAGGGGTTCTGCTCTACTAAAGGTTACGTAGAACGAGTGTCTAACTTCAGTATCTACATCACCAACGAGCTGGTACAAGCTTTAGTATACGTGGTTTGACTCTTGGTCCAGAGTGCGTACATACCATGGAGATCTGAACGGCTATGCGTTTGAAGATTGCTTCGGCCAGACGAAAGATGGCCTGGGCATCGTGACTGGCGTAACTGTTGGTATTTGTGCCCGGATCAGGCGTGACGCGAGATTGTTGAATCATCTTACAGCCGTATTTGAAGAGACCGATGGCTGATTCGGTCTTGCCTTGAAGAATCTCGAACCGGATTAGCCTTAGGCGCTATCGTGCACGAGATGATAACCTACCTCGATACAGACAAAGATGATACAAGACAGAATGAGAACATGTGGTCGGAATGATGTGTGGCTTGATGGGGTAAGAAGTTCCCTAATGGCTCGGTTGTAGTGGCTTAACCCGTACGTCGACTCTGGCAGTCGTGCTTGATCATGGTTCAAGTATCGTTCGTGATATGATGCCAAGGCTACAACAGCGTGCCTGATACAGTCTGTAGACTGGGCGACTTGGAGGACCCTGCTACTCCATAGATCATCTCGAAAGAAGGTCTGGAACCCAGCAAGGGTCTTCTCAGTGAAAAATTGGAACGAGCGGGCCTCGGGGCTGGTGGCGTAGAGAGACCCTAGAGTTGCGGGTACGGCTACTGCCGACTGGGGTACAGGCTGCAATGCATTGGGAGGGTCTAAGTCATAGCCGTCACACTTTCGGCCCGTCGATGTACCTGGCATAGCGCATGAGTCTGAGTGGCTCGAATCAGGGGTTACGAATCCTGAGGATGGACGTACATCTTAAGCAAGCAGGACGGGCCTCGTCACATTTAACCCTGCGGACTACCAAGAGCTGTTAACAAGCGAGTGACCTAGACAACCGATATGACTAACTCCTGGATGAGAAAGTTAGCGACGGGAATCATATGGTTGGTACCTGCTAACAGAGCCAAACTCACTTGCATGTACCGCATCCAGTCCGGACTTTCGGGGCCCTTGCCCTCCGCCGTTGACCAGGTTTCACGCGCGTCATGTGTGCTCGGCATGCAAAGTTGGCCCAAACGGCATGTTTGAGGATATGAAAGAGGGAAGAACGCAGGGCGTGTTGAAGATGCTCTGTGACAAATCAGCCTTACCAGGTCGCGCCTCCACTGGTTGCGCTAAGCCTGTAGGATTCCTAGAGTGTCATCCACAGTGGAGATGCCCGTACGAACCAGCAAATCAGCGGCTGCGAAGGCTTATTCCTTTCGATTTGCTGATCAGGAGAGCATTGTCAACGAGAGAGCGGAATTATTAGATGGGCGTGAGGCAGTGCTCGTACAGCCTTTAACTGGGTATGTGGTAATTACTACCAAAATATATGTGTAGAGAATAAGAATTGAAAGGGCGTAATTACCGAAGAAAATAGAGATTGAGAAAACTGACTTTCCAATTGTCGTATTGATGGACTTCGTGTTGAAACGTTCATGCTACCGAACATAAGTATTCTGAGACACTTCTGGATTTTGATGTGAATGAAATCATTCTCAAATAGTTATTTTAAAATGGATGACTTGTTTTCGTCACAGAGCCGTAGGTTATGAAATTTCTTGCTACATGGACGTGTCAAGCAAGCTCTAGGGTAGTTAGATGTGGATCAAAGTACATCCGTTCCCGCGACACCGCCTCAATTCCCCATTGTTCCTTCCTACAGTACATTAGATATCTCGCAATGTTATTTGTGGTGGAGCCATAGGATCGGCAGTAGTTCTAGGCGCAGCGTATTTCCCGTTGCCTTATATCTATTTTCATAACTGTTTGACCTTGTGCAGTGCATCGTTTACCTCCAATGATACGAAATCCTTCTTGGGTGCCTGAGGCCTTGAATGTCCGTTGAAACCCCGCCATGAACCATTGTCATGCGTCACATCCCTGCTTCTGAAAGGCAGCGCTTTCATCACACATACAATCATCACTTATGGACATGTCAACTTACATTAATGACCCTATCGAGCTACACAGTGGTAGAATGGTATGCCGCCACCACCGCTTGGTTGTTTGCTCCCTGTCGCGTAGATTATAGTTCCACGAACGAGATTCTGGGACCGGAAAGGTCCGAGGAGTTTGCCAAGAGTTATGACGAGTTGGACGAAAGAACCCAAAATAAAACTCATATGGGTGATAGTAACCCGCTAATGACTGATCAGGCGAACAACGGCTCAGGCACAAACTTACCAACCTCGTCAAAGGATACGCAGAGTGCTCTCACACGGGGAACAGGCCGCGCATTTCCCACCAAGTTCGTGCCGTCGTTGACCTCTTCTACCCCGAGCGACTTATTTCCAGCCGGCATTGGCCACGGCTCAAGCTCAGTTGTTTGCCGCTTCGTCCGGCAGAACGACCTGAAACAGGTCTTGATCTATGTCGCTGGTGTTTCTCTTGGGAATGGGCAGAGGAACGCCAAGGCGGGTTGGGCGTTTTTCTATAAACCAGAGACAGACCAGCCCGCTGGCATAGTATCTGCCCGGCTAGAGAATCAAGGCCCTTTTGGAGACGGCTCCATCCAGTCAAACAACCGAGCGGAGCTACGAGCTGCCATCGGCGCACTCCGCTTCCGCAATTGGCCAGCCGAGGGTTTCAACTCGTTGGTTATCGCCACTGACTCGGAATACGTGGCTGAAGGCGCGACAAAGTGGGTTCGCAACTGGGTTAACAGGGGATGGATAACTGGCAGTAAGATGGGCGCCAAGAACAAGGATCTGTGGGAAGCGCTCCTCGGAGAGATTGAACGAAGGGATTCTCAGGGTCTGAAGGTTCAGTTCTGGAGGATTCCTCGGGCGACGAATGTAACGGCGTACCGCGCAGCTAGGCAAGCTGCCGAGAGCCAGGAAGACAAGAAAGAGTATGGCGATATTATATAGTACTGACATAGTCTCGACCGATGGAACAAGGTCGGCGGAAGTCTCTTTGTATTATCTAGGTATATGAGCTGAGAAAACGTAGGGAATAGTTTCATCTCTATTGGAAATGTTTAGAAGTCTACGAGGAGAAGGAGACCGGCAACAATGAAGCTATACAAAGAGCCCAGAGTGAGCAGACCCACACAAATGCTTTATTTAGCCAATCAGAGCACGGACTATTATGACAGGGAGTCAGCGAGATTTGGCACGTAACGAACGCGAATGTTTCTTGCTTCTCAATACTTTACTCTAACGGCGCCAAAATGTCGAATCTTTCCTCCGAGCCGGATGTGCTCATTTCTCGCGCATCCCACCGCCCGCGCCAGCTCCTAGAAGCTATGATTACGATATCCGACGCGCAAACACCTGCAAAATCAGCACTGGCTGACCGTGTTTCCTCATTGGGCATCCTTAATCGTCTCCCACCCGAAGTCATGTTCATGGTCCTAGGCATGCTTGATATCCCATCCATTGCAAATTTCGCACGCGTTTCTTTCCGAGGAAATTCATGCATTCAATCACTGCGCGCATATCAAGACCTGGTTACGTTTGCTCCCCAGGCACTTGTAGCGTTGGGTAGGGTTGGCTTGATTCGTCTGCACTCTGTCGCCGAGCTCTATGCCGCCTTGCGCACGGAACGGTGCTCATCTTGCGCCGAATACGGTGCCTTTTTGTTTCTTCTTACCTGCAAGAGAGGCTGCTGGGAATGTCTTCGTCACAACCCGTCATTAAGAGCGCTTCCACCTAAAGAAGCAATGAGATATTTTGGTCTCTCAAAAAAGCAGATCAAACGATTGCCCACTCTTTTTGTCCTCCCAGCAAACTATGACATAACCCGAAACCCTTCACCGCAAGATTGTAGGCTTGTTAGTGTAAAGGCGGCGAGAGAGCTTGGGCTTGTGGTGCATGGGTCTGCGGAGCAATTAGCACAGGCTATGGCGAGGAGATGCAAGTCTGGGAGACTCCTCGTAACTGGCCAATTCTACCAGAGCGAGCCAGCGGTGTCGCAAAGTCAAGACTTGCTCTTGATGCCAAGCCAGGGCAATATTCCTCCTGCCGATTTCTTTGGCATGGCTTCTATTCCGTTCCCCTCGCTCTCGGCTTCAGGCAGGGTCGAGAATGGTTTGTGGTGCCGGGGCTGCGAAATCACACGCCATCGATATGATTCTGTGCGCTTGCCTCGGGACGTACTCGCAGCCCTGGTATCTACGAACTGCGAGGCAATGCGGGTGCTGCTTGGTTTGGAAAGGCGGGCCCGATCAAGAGAGTCATTCCTAGAGCACGCTAAGCAGTGCTATGGCATACAGCAATTAGTCCCTCGACTGACAATAGGAAACGACTGAATTCAAATTAGCTCGTTGGAAACTGTACAAGAGTGCTATCGACAACTTGGAAATTAATCCAAAAAGCATCAATTGTTCATGCTCCCGGTACAGGAACCAGGGATAAAAGAAGAAGAACCCAGCTTTGCTGGCTAGTACTTAGATAAACCAACAAACTTAATATTACCATGCCATGAACGTGGGTAGTTCAAAATGCTCATCGACACGACCAATTGAAACCGTCGATCATCGACCAACCTGACAATTCAGTCCACAAAGAGACCTCCAATTGCTTTCCGCACTTCGGCTTCCATGGGACCAACATCACCCCTTTTGAAGTACCAGTGCTGAAACCAATTGTTGCAACTAGTCATGATCCTAGAAACGCGTTGCCGCATAATGTTACCCTTGGCCTCAAAATCGTGGTCGTGGTTAAATATCAAGTGGCAGTGATATTCAAATAGAAAGTCACACAGCACCTTCTGAAGTATTTGGCCAAACCACTGCGGGGGAAGAGCGAGTTCTTCGTTGGCAGTGCGACGCCCTTCGTAGACTTCCTCAGCGATTTTTGTAATGCTGAAATTGAAAAGACTCCATACAAATCGTTTGTGTTCGTCCATGACTGAGGCTTCTGACCGGGAAGGAAAACAGAAAGAGAACAAGGTGTTCAACACCATAGCCATGTATGTTGTTTCCCGTGATGGATTATAGGCATCCAAGATTGAATCCCCAAAAGCATCCCGTACCTTACGGCGTAGCAAACGCAGGAAGGTACGAACACTTGCTATCTCGTTTTCTGGGTCAGAAATTTGAAGCAACGCTTGTAAAAGCCCGTTGAGCTTGCTGCAGCGGGCCTTCAACTAGGAGCTGTTGGACGAAAGGTATTCCTCTAGTGCTATAAAATCGAAACTGGAAAATTCCCTAGTCATCTTGCATAAATCGATTACAGGTGAGGTGATGCCATTCCCCGCTCCCATGAGGAAAGCCGCATCCCCAAATAGATTGGTAAGTTTGAGCCAGCGTGCTGAGTGTTCAACACAATCCGCTGGATCCATTGGGTTTGTGTTTGTTCCATATTTTTGGCTACACCATGCATGACGATGGAGCAATTTGTCCTGCTCAGGCATAACCGAACCCTTTGCTTCACTAGCTGATCGATGAGGGCAGATTCCTGGAACCCGGTTTTTAAGTTGCCACAGAAAATTTGCGAAGCATTTGAATGATGGGCTCATGCCATCTTGAGGAAAAGAGAACAGCGAGCGTTTCCGTACGGGGGGTAGATTGGCCATCGATAGTAGTATTCCGAAGAAAACATTAACCGTGGTGTCATATTCATCCTTGCCCTTAGGGGCTGGGATCTTTTCGGATTCGCTGTCCATGTGCTCCAAGATTTTATCATTTAGAGTGTTGAAGCCAGATAGAAGAGGTGTTCAGATCTGGCCTATTGTTGGTCATGTTCCAAACGCATCCTTTTCCAATAAAAAAACATTTGGAACAGCCCTGGCTGCATATCAGCTTGTCATTCAAAGACGGTTCTCTGTCCGTGACAGTGGCAGAATGCTGAAAGGGAGCCCGATTCTTGGTGAAATAGGCATCCACACACCCGGAAAAGCCCAAATCAAAATCTTTCAGGCTGCTTTTGAGATCCATCGGTGAGCTTCGGCGGAAAGCCTGTAAATGCCTCGGCAAGTGTTCCCAGAAATTGGCCCAAGGAGGAAGTTTGGCGATAGAGATGGAAGCGTAAATCCATAGGGCAGTGCGCACGCGATGTTGTCGATCCATGAACTCCGCAACTTCGGCTTCTGTGAGATTGCTGCAGGTTTCCTGATCAAACACATGAGTAAACTTGGCCCAAGCCACAGCGACCACTGATTCTCTTACCGCTACAGGGCCGGCATCGGTCTCTCCAGGAATGCTGAGCACTAAAATGAACAGAGCGGAGTAGATGAATTCTTTTCGGTCCGGGACTATATCACTGGGATAGGTGGCAGCATTCTGGAGAAACCGGAACAGTGACAGCTCTACACGGCGATGGCACAGAAAATCCAGGAGAAGAATTGCACAGAATTGTCTTTGAACTTCGAAGGAAAAAGTCCGGTAGAGATCCTTGGTTCTTGGGCCTGTAGGATAATTTCTGCAACAAAAGACTACGCAACAGGCCTAAATTTTGTTACTCTCGAATGCGACCAACACATTTAGCACAAAAAGAGAACTTACGGCCCAGCGGTACGTATTTAATCCTAATTTTTTGCCAGAGGATTTGTTAATTCTAATTGGGACGTGATGCTCGAGTTGCCGCTCAACATCCATTATCTGATGAATGGAAGGCGACCTATACTTTCCGTGTGGAAAGCAAAACAAACGAAGAGCGTGGTGAGCAAATCGAAGCGACCCCTCCACTACTAGAAGTTTACAAGGCTCATAAGCAAAGGTCTCTTGACCTTGGTCCAACATATGACGATAACATGCTAGAATGGACATTGCTTGATCAACCCCTATATGTGATGGTAAGAGGTGGTGTTGAGAAATATCTAACGGAAGGGTCAATCAGTGAAGACTGGAGATTTTAGATGCTAATGGGGTATTCTTTCATACTTACTGAGGAAGAACGATCCGGATTCTATGATCTCCAGAAACTGCGCCTTAGTACAAGGGCCTCTCCAGAGCCGCGGCTTGCGCAGCGCTAGACAAGCCTTGCACGGAAATCCACCCTCGCACTAAAGAAACAATTGTGAATAATCATAGTGTATCAAGATGAAGTGGTGTATTACCGATCTTCCAGTCAATCTACAGCGAATACAAACGCCATTTGACCGGGCCATCTGTTGTCGCTGGGCTTGTTGCACAGTCAGGCGACGTCTCCTGCCTCCCCGCCTGGCGGGAGGGAGAGGGTCTTGATATCGAATGATGGGGCCAGAAGCGGGCGTAATAGGGTTCGTTTCACCGGGATTACTTGCTATCCCCCAAGCGCTGGCATGTGCATAGGTGCGTTGTCGTTCGTCCAACATTGAAGGTATAGGGATGGTTCCCGAAAGCATGACGGGATCCGAGCCACCTAGCTGAGAGGGAGTCCATGAGTGCGTTCCACCACTCATCTCGCCTTGAAGAATTTTAACCACATTTCAACATAAAAAAGGCACAACAAAAACGAATCTGTCATAGGGGTAATGGTTCACTCACCTGGAACTTGGATCTGGTGATTATGCGGGCAATTGTCCAGCTCTTGGGGCGTTTTCCATTGACTTTGATGAGACTGAGGAAGCGCTGCAGGGCTCAAAAATGAAGCGTCAAAGGTGTGAACAGGCTCAAGCGGCAGAGGCGCAAGAATGTTCAGCTCAGGAATCTGTCGAAGCCAATCTTCGTCGGAGAGTTGAATCGATGACGGGTCATCCGTGACCGAAAGTTGAACATTGTTGAAGTTAGAAGAAACCTGCTCTGCCGTGGGGATCGTCTGGTCTGCTGTGTTGAAGACGTCGGCCATGGCTACGTCTACAGATGATAGTTAGTCAGGTACTGAAATTAAAGGTATAGGACTATATGGCATACCTCGGTTCTCGACTGGACGACCGCTTTCAGGGTGGTCGAGGTCCATAAGAGGTGAGAAGTCAAAGTCCTGGAAATCGGACATGTCGAGGTTTTCCAGAAAACTTGTAGGTTCGGCGTCGTCTGACCGGTAGGCATTGGGGTGAACCTCAGAACTGGAGGCCCCTTCCTCGAGAGGAGTGGGCTGGGGAGCTCCCTGTAGCGGTGGCATGATGATGAGAAATCTGCCTGTTTGTTTGATCAATCGAAAGCATTTTGAACATGAATGATGCGGCTCTTATACTCGAGATGAAGACCTCTTCAGGGCGGAACAGAAGTTGCCTTGCCGTTGCAGTAGCCAATAAGAACAAACATCGGTGACCCATACTTACAAGGGAGCTGATGATGCCCAATCAGAGGTATTAGCGGTAGAGAAAGATGGGGAGGTCCAGGCCAAAAGCAGTAAAGATTGGCATCAGCTCGTTGGTTGACCGTCTTGTCGGTGCATAAAGTTTGTGCTGAAACATGGGAAATTGGTGTGTTGTTCTGTTGACATGTGCATAATAGTTGTGAATGGATAAATGGAATGAAGATTATGTAGGAAATAAACCTGTCCACAGACTGGAAAGTGACATCTTCGCGCTTGAGAGGAGAGCAAAGAAGATGACTTAAGGAGACTAAATGTTCACAGCAGTTTCTCTTGACCGCTGCATAATGCTTGAAGTGCTATATCTTATAATTCCAATCCGAGACGGATGCCTGAAGTCTGCTAGAATGGCCAACTAAGCAAAAGGCTCAGACTGGAAACTAGCGATTATGATATGTTGGTGATAGCTTGGCTGTGTTTAAGCTCTAGACTTGCTTCTGTCGCTCTCTTTCGAGTACCTTTTGCTACGCTTCTGAGCATTGAACAGACAGGACCTAGGGCCGTCGAAGATTACTGGTAGTACATGCAGTGTAACTATGTAAGTAAGCATGCCTGTCGTTCTTATTCCATGGATTAACGAGGCCACGCTTATGATAGGGGGAACCTTTGGTAAAAAGTGTTCATATTGGGGATATGGGTGATAAATAAGCCACTCCTAAGTAAGGATCTCATTGCCGCATGCGACACAATAGCCGATAAGCTAATTGTTACTGGATAGTTAAAGTCTAGCTGTTAGAACTTTTAAGAGTGGGGTGAAGTATTGACTGGAGGGTCCTACTCACTCTTGGGACAGAACTGTCTCCGTTCTCACTATGCCTTTCACACTTACTAACCGATCTCTACCAAGAGAAACCTTGATCTTGGGACATGATTTGATATTGTACTCCAGAAGTAATTGGCTTAGGTGGGTAGCGAAATGGGTGTCTTGAACTGCACTGCCTCAATGGGCAGTGGTCTCAGAGTCAGGCCACTGGCAGCACTGTTATGCAGGTCTGAGCCCTTCACAGCCCCAGGGTACTTGGGAGCGAGATGTTCCACGAGATTAGACTGGCCAGCCTGAGGCTGAGGATAATCCGTTCGGCAACTGATTTCATCCGGACCAATCATCGTTGACCGGAATCTCTCGGCATCGTCAGGCAGACACAAGTCATCATCTGAGGCAGTCGGGCGGGCAAAAGTGCAGAATCATCGACAACTTGCATCAAATCATCAACACTGCCACCACCGTCCGCCTCAGATTTCTACGCATTGGTTGCGTCGTCGATCCGACCATGTTTGCGGAGAAAGTTGAAAAGCAGGTCTCATGCTGCGGCGCATGTCCCAGTTCTGTGCTGCTCCCTCAACCCTCTGTTGTCTTCCCAGACGGCGTCGGTATTGCCATGGTCGGTTGCGCGATTTCTCTCATCTCTGTGTGATGAAGACTTCATGCTGACGAGGGTCAAGTCGCCCGTCTTTCTACCGGGTCGAGTGGTATACCTTTGGCAATGCGTGAGTTCTTAGAAGCCTCCTACTATTTGTCCGTGCTAACTAATATTTTTCAGCATTACTGCGGTTCAGGGGCAATGACGGTCGATGCCACACCTGCCTGTCTTTATTGCAGTCACCTGCGGTGCGCAGCGTGTAATGTATCGGTCTCCTACGTCTAGGCTGCTCTCGATTTTCAAGGTCCTCCTAAGTTCTACATCGCATCTCGCTCGGGTAATCCAACATGGCCGCATTAGCTCAGTCCTCCAGCCCAGCTATTATCGGTTCATCTGCATATGAATGGAATGAGGAATTTTTAGAGGGCCAGCCTCAAACCTATGAATCGCAGAATACTCCATACGTGGAGCCGAAATCTGATACCGGGAACGCACCTGGATCTACGACTGAAACTAACCGTGGCCCTCGAACGGCTGATGAACTTATCGATCACTTTTTGACTGTGCTGGGTGATCATCATATGCCTAACGGACCCAGTACTTACCAGGATTTGGATCTCCGAGTTTTATGCGCTGGATGCCACATGAGGACAGTGGAGGAGGGATTGGAGGAGAGTGTCCAAAAGCCTATTGCACTTCTGGATGACAGATGTCGCTTGGCTAACTACCAACTGACCCTGGAAGGACATAAGCGTACGAATCCTGGCTTGTTGAACGCGACACAACTACTCGTGGAGCTGAAGAAAAAGGTATGTAGTAGTGATGCATGTACTATTGACTAGTAAAAAGCTTTAGAAGGGCAAAATTGATCTACTTGACTGCTAATCACCTGGCAAAATAGCGCCACGAATGTCAGGGTGAGCCCAATGCGTACAGAAGACTTGTGTAAGACGCTTGTGGATGAAACCCAACAGGAGATTCGGGGCTGATCTAATGTGCAGATATATAACCAATCCGGACTGCTGGGCGATCATGGTGTTGGCATCCACAGCATCTTCTGTGCAGGCATTATACCTCACTGAGTTCTTCTACAAGTATCTCGGGTCTAAAACATTCCTCGGCATCCATCGTCCTGTTTGTCCAGCTTTCAAGAATATTAATGACAAGCCCACTAATCATTCTTCTAGCCACGAGGAGTCCTGTCCTTTGCCCTGGAATTTCATCTGCAATTCTATGTTTGGCGCGAGGAAGATACTCTGCGACAAGATTCAAGAAAGAAAAGGAACAACAAGCCCCTACGGAGATCCTTCCAGCTTCACTACCTTGATGCGGAAAGACAAGAGGGGTCTTCACCTGTGTGTATTTACGAAGCACAGATATCATGTCTGGTAGCAGGCCTGGACAATCAATTTTGGAATGGGTATCTGTTTATCGACACTTATTACCAGGAAGACTCTTCACCTGAGAGCGTCGAGTGGTACAATTCCCAGGAAGCCATCAAAACGGATCCCCTTGCAGCTGGAACAATTGATTCGAACCTTCCAACATGGACCCCGAGAGAATACTTCCTTATCGTGTATGAATGCCGGTTGAAGCAAGTCAAGCATGCTCTCCAGAATCTAGTCTCGAGATTGTTGCTGAAACTAGAGCCTTATGTAAGCATCCCACAGGTCTTGGACTGTTTTCACAAGACTGACATCGTGATCAAACCAAAGATTCAAGATTCCATGACTCTGGTGCCTTCTCCGGCCGAAGATCGTTGTTCCTCGCCAACCCAAAAGAAAAGGATCCAACAAATGTTGAATGAAGCAGGAAGGGTCCTACGACAAACCATTCACTCAATATGCAAGTCCATAGAGGGCTGGGACAGGTTCAGGAACCGGGATGCTCAATACCTGTCGGACATCCTCCGACCTAAGGGCACCAAGACAGAACCTGTTCCTCCTTTCAGAGTGGTGGCCATGATAGAAGAGCATGTTGACGGATTGCGGGATCTTCAACATCGCGCTGAGCAGCAGCAAGAGCTTTGCGCGGGCCTAGCCCGCGAGGTATGTCGAATGTCTAGGGGACGACGAGAGGTGTGCTATTTTCCCTTCGAGAGACTTACATGGACAACTGGAAATGGAGCTCGTCATGGAAGACAACGAGATTACAGCCCAACAACAGGCAACAGGCGAACTATTGAAGTCATTGGGGGTAATCGGTGCGGTGAGCGACGCCTAAGCAGCATCTCTATCTTGCCAGACTACCGTGCTGACCATTTTAAGTTATTCCTCCCGATTACAGCTACAGCTGCTCTGTTCAGTATGCGGCCTGGGGTTTTACCGGACAGCTTCTTTACTCAAACCTCATTTTTCCTCTGCTGGCTCTTGCCTACTGGTGTCGTAATAATGGCTGGTGTCTACTACAACCGAAAGTCATTCCGACTGACTCGTTCGCGGAGACAAGGTACTTCGCTCCAGGATCGGCTCTACTCATTGCAAATGCGGGGATGGTATGTTGAGTCGACGAGGTCTCTGATTCCAAGAGGCGCAGAGACATCCTACAGGGATGATATTGAACTTGGGCCTGTTTCCAACCCAAGGAGTTTTATTGACTAGGTCAGGGAAATTGTATATAGAACCCTGCTAGCATCTTATTTTATAGCTATTAGTAATAGAGCAAACTCTGGACATAACTTACAGTATGAAGAGAACACAAAAGACGTTTGTGCCGGCTTATATGTGGTTAAAGAACCTGCGTAGCTTATTCTCCGATGTGAATGAGGATGTCTTTGGATGGGTTATTTGTGCTCAGCTCATCCCCCCTCAAGTAAGTGGTTTTGTCACACATGGATCAGCTGCCCATGTACAACCTCACCACAGAAGCATTCAGGTCTTGTGACTGCATCTGTTTTACAAGATGTACCGACTCCTTAGCAAAATAAAAAGGTCCTCGCACTGAAATAACGATGTGAACCTGAGGCCCTTGCCGGAGATGAGTAATCAAGAAACATAAGACCTAGCGCAGAGTCTGTCGGACTCGCACAACGCCATGCAATGAAACGTCCCCTTTTCATCTTCATCCGAGGGAACCGAAAAGAAGAAATGACGCTCAAAAAAACCTCATCAACACCTCTCCTGGGCACAAGCCTTGTAATCGGTGGCTGCGGCTTCCTTGGATACCACATCGTCCGCCATCTCCTAAACGATGGAGAAAGCGGCGCCGTTTACGTCCTTGACCGCAACGTTGAGAGGAACAGGCACGAAAACGCCACATACGTCCGCGGAAATATCACTGACAGCGAGTTGCTGCGCTCTCTTGTGGCTGAAATTCGACCCCAGGTCATTTTCCACACTGCCTCGCCTATCGCTTCGTTACCAGCGAAGAGGGAGGGCGAGTTTTACGAGACCAACGTGAAGGGAACCGAGGTGCTTCTCACCATTGCTGCGGAGAACCAACACGTGCAAGCGGTTGTGTACACCTCCAGCGTCGATATATACGCCAATCCACCGCATAAAGATGTGACTGAGTCGCATCCGTTATGGTCGCCATCTGACAAGTCTAATGAGTACAACCGGACAAAGTCAATTGCGGATTGCCTGGTCCGCGAGGCAAATGGCTCACAGTTACGCACAATTGCACTTCGGTTGGGCCATGCCTATGGCGAGAGACATGTTCAGGGCATGGTCGAAATCCTCGACATGTGCGCTAGCAACCAGAAGTTATTCCAAGTCGGCTCTGGGGAAAATCTCATGGAGGTTGTTTCTGCCGACAACTGTGCAACAGCTCATCTCCTCGGCGCAAAGGCACTCCTCGACCCAACCCGAGCCACAGGCAAGGTGGACGGTGAGGCCTTCAACATCTCGGACGGAGTCCCGATGCCATTCTGGCACCACATCAAGGTCATCTGGAAGGTTGCTCGAGGTGAAGATGCCCTAAAGAATTTCACAGTCATTCCAGCTTGGGTCATGGTTGTGGCTGTTTACTTGACGGAATGGATACTTTGGATCTTTACGCTCAACACGGTCAAGCCACCAGTTGAGTTACGTAGAGTTGCTCTTGACTATTGCATCAATACGCATACTTATGGGATTGGAAAGGCAAGGGAGCGGTTGCATTTCAATCCTGTGTCGGATCATGACGCGGTGATGGAACAGTCTGCACGGTGGATGATGCGCCACCGGGAGACCTTGAAATGATCCAGATGAGCTTGGGACTGTGGATACATCTGGCTTAGCCAAGAGCTGTTTTCTGACAAGTCAATAAGCATTAAATATTTGTATAATGGAGAGCGGGTCTACTACTGGATACGTCTGGGTCACACTGCAGTATCGCTAATGTCCATCATAAAAGAAGTTGAATTGAGCCTTTTAAATAGCTGTTCACAGTTTATCCATCCCGACGTAGCTATAGAACGATCAATAACGAGTCCAGATGTCTTCCTACTACCTCAGGTCGTGTAAACGAATGACTTCTGCTCGAAATCTGTCTGATCCAAGAAGGACTCGATTACGTCCTCACTCTGGTCAGCACCAGCATCTTCCGCATTAGCAACACGGCTCTTGTTCTGCCATACAGCAATCGCCCAGTACGCGGCCATGAGCGCAATGCAAACACAGTAGCAAACAATCATAGAGATTGTGCCGCCCACGTATGCCGGGGCCTGGTTTGCGCGGAACGTCTGTGGTCCGATGAGGTTGCCGACGGCGTATCCGATATATAGAATAGCAAACACAACCGACTTCTTGGTATGACCCGCAGTATTGGCTTGTGCGAGACCAATACCGACGACATATGGACCGAAATAGGTGTATAAGAGGTATAGGCCGACCATTTGGCCGGCAAGATTGCTTCGTGGTAGGGCGTAGACGACGGCGGTGCCGACGATGGGGACAAGGCAGGCCATCATGGCGACGAGACAACGACGGTTCTTCCACTTGGCGGACAGGAGGGAGAAGGCAAAAGCGGAGATGGTGGACATCACGCCCGTCGGCATGGTCAGCAAGGATGCATCGACACCAGAGTAACCCAATCCCTGAATAATCAAGCCCCCAAAAGTAACCAAACCGCCGTTGGGGATGTTGATAGCAATGTTGAAGAAGAAGAGGAGCCAGGTTTTGGGGTCGATAACAGCCTCCTTGACCTGAGACCACTTCCAGACATTGTTGACGATTCCAGTCTTGTTGGCAGCCAGTCGATTCACCATGTGGTGCTTCTCTCTTTCGGTGAGGAAGAAGGCGTCCATCGGGGTGCCGGGGAGCCAGATGAAAGCGACGATGGACCAGGCCATCGAGACGGAACCTTGAAAGGAGTTAGCAATCTGCTGCAATAGGTAGAAAATTGCGACATACCAGTCAGAAGGAACAGGTATTGCCAAATAGCCAGTGGCGCACTCTCGGGGATATGGCCGACTGCCCATGATAGGAAGCCATTGAAGACGGAACTGGCGGCGGCAAAGACTAGAGCGTTTCGTGGAGGCTGTTCTTCCTTAAGATAGAATCCGGCGAGCATGAGAGAAATTCCTGGAACAATGATGGCTTCGAATGCACCTATAACCAAGTCAGAAATAAACGTCAAGGGCCTCTACAGGAGTCTTACCCATCAGGAACCGAAGAGCTGCCAGTCCTGCAAAGTTGTGGCATGCGACCATGAGCATCGCGCACGCGGACCAGCCCATGGAGCAGCCAGAGAGGTATTTGGCGCTCGGAAGACGGTGGATCAGCCATGTGGATGGAAACATGCCCGCGAGTGCCTGTATTTGTCCCATTTAGTCAAAGTCGTGCCGATTCAATGCGATGGATGACAGACACCTAAAGATAGGATGGAGCCGAGCCAGCTGTACTGCTGGCCAACGAGGCTGTTGTCCTCGCGAAGTCCATAGAGAGCAGCGGTTCCAAGCGCGACTTTATCGATTCTAGAGCGATGCGTGTTAGTGATTCCGGCGTGAACCTTCTGGGAAGGGCCACACTCACGCTCCCAATGTGGCTACGAAGAATAACTATATCGTCAAAAATTAGCACTCCCTGTGTTTACCATAGCATCAAGGACGGCATACCATCGGCAGCAGGATCCAATCCGTCTTCCTCAAGACCCTCTTCTCTTCTTCGGGCGTAAGCGGCTCATAGTGCTCGGTGCTGTTGAGATAAACGGCCGCCTTGTCGGCCTGGCGGCTATCGAGCTTCTGGTCCTCGACCGATCCCATCTGCGGCACAGATGGGGTCTGCGAGATGGCCTGCTTCTTGTCGTCTGCCTCCGGGGTACCCATTGTCAAGACTGCTACGGAAGTATGAGAAGAGGAGATATTGACAAGAGTCGCTGTACGGTAGTTGTTGGAGGGATGTGGCCATTGAGGTTGCAAGTGGGTATCGGAAGCTTCTTATGCTTTCGGCGTGAAGCTAAAAAGGGACGTTGGTTTATCGGAATAGGATGACCTCAATGTGGCCTAGGCTATCCATGACAACGGTTCAGCGCCGGGGTTGGCATCCCTGGAAGTGAGGGGGAAAAGGAGCGTTGTTCTGGGGTAGACCGGTTAGTGCAACCTGGTACGGAAAGCCTCTAATCAGTCAAAGATGAGAGCTCAGTTGGAAGCAACGCCGGGTGGTTATCCCCGAGTGGTTGGGGTGTCATCGGTTGGTCGGAGGTTCGTTTCGACCTTCCTCCATGAACGCGGTGCCAAGCCCGTCATGGTTAGTGTGGAGAAACTTGTCGTCGTTATCATTGGGTGAGCAGGGATGTTGGCTGGTTCAGGTATCGGTACAAAGCACGACTCCACTGCGCAGATAGCGAGATGGTTCAAAAGATGGATCTCAACAATCACCTGAACACGCTTCGGTTCGGAGCTGGTTTATAATCATTGCATCTCGAGAGATATACTCGATATAGCTTATTTTCCATCATGTTGTTGTATCTTAGTTGAATGAATCGCTGGCTGTAAGATATCTGCTAGTGCCGCTTGTGTGGTTCCGGTTCCACAGGCTAAACCAACACTGAGCTACTCCGTACTCAAACCGAGATAGCGACAAGCCTCATTCATCAACCAAACAAGAGTAATCTTCGGTTTTTCGGCTGTCCTCAACTCTACGCTAAACTAAGCAGCTTGCTTTTCGTCTCGACCAAATCCTCCCACCTCCCATCCTTGCCTAGATCTCTATCTATCCAGACATCCATAACAACGTCACGCGCTCTCACCACAAACGCCAACCACCTCGTTTTAATCAAGCTGTCAAACTTGTCTAAAACTAGCCTTCGGTCTTCTTCATCCCAGACGCCCAGAGTTCCTACCACAAACAGGATAAAGGTAAGCGATGGTTTCGGTGGAAGTTGTGTCAGGAGGTCTATCACCTGGCGTGTCAAGCCTTGTATTGTTGGTGATGTGGGTGTTGCGTTGTCGATGCATGCGTAGAGGTAGATGAGGGCGCAGAGTCTTTTGCCCTCGGCTACTTGGAGCAGCACTTCATCAGAGTCACTGTCCTGGCTGCCAGTCGAGATGCGCTGTTCTAAGGCTTTGAGGCCATCTTCGATAGAATCACGACGTCTTTTGAACGCGGGTTCTTGCCCAGTTCGAGTGCTGCTTCTCTCCCTTGAGCCCCGTAGATCCGTTATCAAGGTACCAATGGCTGATACCTGTTGTATCAAGCCCCGAGAGCATGCAATCATCGGATCTATCTCCGTTTCGTCGTCACTGGCAAACCACTCGCTTGGGTCGAAGAGGGTATCCTGGATCCACGCGGTACGACTCATGATTTCGTGGGCTAAAAACCATGTAATACAAAACTTGCGGAACTTGTCGGGCACAAACACGCCTGGTTTGCTTGGCCAGGCCATGCTACACAAGACACGAGCGGCCTTGAGATGCGTTATCCAGACTGGTGAGCAGAGGTTGGCAATGTCGTTGCAGGAGAGTAAAATTATCGTAGAAAGTATCGAAGCCCAGTGATCTGATGCGCTGGACCAGTCTCCATGGGCAGATTCGATCTCCATCCTTAGTCCTTGCAGCGCACGAACTTTGTTCTTGACTGATATAACGCCGTAGGCATCTTTGGATGAGGGGTTGGCCACGGAAGCCTCGCTGGCGGCCCAACTAAGAAGGGCATGAAATAGAGGTACTGATGTGAATGATAAAGGCACCACAAGTTCCCAGTACGGGTTTTCGGTCGTCGAGTTACTGAGGCCAGGACACACATAACTGACAAAAAAGTCAAAGAGGCGCAAGTCGCCAGAGTCTTCAGCCGAAGGGAGGATAGAGAGTTGGTTGATGGGACCTGGGTTGTGGGCTGCGATTTGCGTTGGGACGTCTTCCGTCTCGACTACGGCTGGCTCTTCTTCGTCATCAACCGGCCGAATATTACCGTGTCCTGGGCTTAAGAGACCCGCGGCCCCTCCGTCTCGCGCTTCGGTGAGAATAGAGCTACCGCGAGGCCGATGTCGGGGCTGGGCAAAGTCGTGTGAGGAAGTATGCAAGAAGTAAAAGTCACCTCGAAAGCAGCCTGAGCTAAGAGGTTGACTAGAGATGGGGTCCTTTGCAGATTGACCATAAACACCTGCAGATGCATATGAGCACAGGGAACACGGTGCATCTAGTGAGGAAGGATGGGTACCTTGACGTCCAAAACAGATGCCCCTAGCAAGGGCCTCTTCTCTCCACAGTAGCTTCAGCCCGTACTGACATGTGTGCTTCCATCGGGCGCAGTTGCTACAGACGGGCTTCTCAAGCGTGCACCGAATGCGGCGTTCTAGGGGTCCATGGTCAGTAACGGCTTCGGCTGTCAGGCGGGGAGGGATGACGATCCCTACCTTTGCATTTCCAGCAGGCATTCCTCCCACGTTTCTCCGTCGCTGTCGTGGTGTCTTTCCGGCGGGGCATGACAACCGATGACGCTGACCAGGATGAAATGACTCGACTTCTCAGTGTGAGGTTTACAGAGAGGCTGCGCTCGGGGGTGGAGTGATGAGTCGTTAAGTGATGATGGTGGATATCCTCGGAGTTGAGAAATGGGGGAGCTTGGGAAGACAGAAGGTCGAAACGACCTGACCCGCCCTCTCATTATTGCCTCAGCCATTCATATCCCGAGGATGGAGCTAGGATCCCCTTCTTATCAGCCATCTCCAACCAACACAGCGTCTCGATATGAGCGGAGCGATAACGCGGGGAAATTCCACGGACCCCGGCCTTCCCCGCGCTGCGAGTCATGGGTCTGAAAGTACCGGTACCTGGCCGACGTGCATATTGAGGCCCCTCCAAATTGGCACCAGAGAAGGTCGTTTCGAGCTTCAGAAGCAAGTTGACGTAGAGAGACAGTGTATATATGAAGCTACGTATCGTTCCCTTGTCTTTATCGGCATTTGTACACGATCTCCCTATCTCAACTCCCCTGCCCGAATCTCAACCATGCCGCACCCTACATCCGATTCCGAGTCGATGGAGGATTCCATCCTGATTGCGATTGATCGGGGTGGCACCTTTACTGACGTATGGGCATCCGTCGAGGGCAAACCGGACTTTGTCTTTAAGTTACTCTCCGTTGATCCCGACCACTATAAAGATGCTCCGACCGAGGGTTAGTACGTTTCCTCCCGCCCAATTATGCGTACTAATACGCTGAGATTACAGGTGTCCGAAGAGTCCTCTGCCACTACTTGGGGCAGGACATCCCCAAGTCAGAGCCTCTACCCAAGAAGCCTATCCGCGCAATTCGCATGGGCACAACAGTCGCCACAAATGCCCTCCTCGAGCGCAAAGGAAGTCGTCACGCTTTTTTAGTAACAAAAGGCCACCGCGATGTTCTAGAAATTGGCTCTCAACAGCGCCCCAACATCTTTGCCCTCGATATCCGAAAAGCTGCGGTCTTGTACGATACCGTGGTTGAGATTGACGAAAGAGTTACGCTCGAGCACTATGATGAGGAAGCTGATCGAGTTAATGGTGTTCGAAAGGTCATGCAAGGTGAAGTCGTCAGCGGTGTCGGTGGTGAACTCATCCGTGTTTTGGAGAAGCTTAACGAAGGCTCGACAAGGGCTTCGCTTCAACGTCTGCGAGACGAAGGCTACACTACCGTGGCTGTGTGTCTGGCTCATTCATTCTTGTTTCCAGACCACGAACGAAGAATTGAGGCGATAGCCAAGGAGATTGGCTTTGAGCACGTCTCCTTGTCCTCAGCCGTCGGTGCCAATATGGTCAAGATGGTGTCTCGTGGCGGCACAGCATCTGCGGACGCATACCTCACTCCGGAGACCAATAAGTACATCGCCGGGTTCGCTGCCGGGTTTGAAGGTGGCAACTTGGATGGTCTTCGATGCGAATTCATGCAGAGTGACGGCGGGCTAGTCAACTACAAGTCATTTAGCGGCATGAAGGGCATTCTTAGCGGGCCAGCAGGCAAGTTACCATACAAAAACGGGAATTATCGGCACTAACATCCCATTTTAGGTGGTCTTGTGGGCTTTGCTCGCACATCGTACGACGGCGAAACCCCCGTTGTTGGATTCGACATGGGAGGAACCTCTACAGACGTGAGTCGCTTCGGAGGAACGTTTGACCACGTCTTTGAGACCACGACCGCCGGAGTCACGATCCAAAGCCCTCAACTAGACATCAACACGGTAGCTGCAGGAGGCGGCAGTATTCTCTTCTGGGAGAATGGTCTTTTCCGAGTCGGTCCCGAGAGTGCGGGCGCTCATCCTGGCCCAGCAGCATATCGCAAGGGAGGACCTCTCACCATCACCGACGCAAATCTGCTCCTCGGTCGACTATTGCCAGAGTTCTTCCCCAAGATCTTTGGCCCAAATGAAGATCAAGGCTTGGGCGTCGATCTTGTGAGGCAGAAATTTGAGAAATTGGCCGACGACATCCGAAAGGATACTGGGAGAGATGTGACACCTGAGGAGGTTGCTGTGGGATTTATCGAGGTGGCAAACGAGACTATGTGCCGACCGATTCGATCACTAACCGAGGCTCGCGGGTTTGAGATTGACTCACATAATCTAGCTGTTTTTGGCGGTGCTGGAGGCCAGCATGCTTGTGAGATTGCAGAGAACCTGGGAATCTCCAAGGTCGTACTTCACAAGTATTCGAGTTTGCTTTCAGCATATGGTGAGTTTTCCCAGCCTTCCAAGTCCTATTGCTGCTTGGGGCAATTGTATACAGGCGGCGTTTTACTAATAATGTGCAGGTATGGCGCTTGCCGAGGTCGTCCAAGAAGCCCAAGAACCCTGCAACGAGGTCTTGAACTCAGAAACCATGCCCAAGATCAGTGCCCGTCACGACCATCTCCGCCAGACCGGAACAAAGGCTCTCCTAGACCAAGGTGTTGACCAAGCGGCGATCAAGCATGAGGTCTATCTAAATCTGCGATACCGTGGCAGCGATACCACGCTAATGATCCTTGAGCCTGCCGATGGCGACTGGAAGAGGGAGTTCATCGCCGAGCACCTGAGAGAGTTTTCTTTCAAGCTCCCAGATGACAGAGAAGTTCTTGTTGATGATATCCGCGTTCGAGCAATTGGTATTAGTTCGGAGAGTACCAAGGATAATGAATCGCTGCAACAGGAGCTTCGAGAGGATAAGTTTGCGTCCATTAAGTCAGAGAAGCTGGCGGTAGGAACGGTAAGTGAATTTTCCTATCGCTTCGAAGAATTACTCTAATAGATGTCCCTCAGAAACCTATGTATTTCAAGCACGGTGGCTTTCACCAAGCTAGCGTTCTGCTGCTCAAGGATCTCGCCCCTGGCAACCTGATCGCTGGTCCGGCCGTAATTATCGACGACACACAAACTGTTGTAGTGGCACCAAAGTGCAACGCAAGAGTTCTCACCAGTCACATTATAATCGACGTCGAGGCCCAGCACACCTCAAAGGCTGATTCTCTGACTGTCGATCCCGTTCAGTTGTCTGTCTTTGGACACCGCTTCATGAGTATCGCTGAGCAGATGGGCCGCTCACTACAGAAGACGTCCGTGTCCCTCAATATCAAGGAGAGATTGGACTTTGCATGTGCTATCTTTGGGCCTACGGGAGACCTAGTGGCGAATGCACCTCATGTTCCTGTGTTCCTCGGAAGTATGAGCTATGCAGTGAAGGGGCAAATTGATCTGGTGGGTGACAAGATGCGACCGGGTGATGTGTTTGTCACCAATCATCCCTGTGAGTAAACATCTATCTTGTCCACATTTTGATGCAGGTAGCTGACTCGGTATAGCGAGCGGAGGAACTCATCTTCCCGATCTCACTGTCGTGACCCCTGTTTTCGACAAAGCCGGCCATGAGATTCTCTTTTTCCTCGCGTCGCGTGGCCACCACACTGACATTGGCGGCTCTGAAGGAACTTCTATGCCTCCAAACTCCACTGAGTTGTGGCAGGAGGGTGTTGCGATCCATACCTTCACCATGATCCGCGACGGCAACTTTGATCACGAAGGCATCGCCAAGATCTTCGCCGAGCCAGGAACTCGACCAGGCTGCAACAGCACGCAGCGACTCAGCGATAACATTACCGATCTCCAATCTTTCGCTGCCGCCAACAATAAGGGAGCCAAGCTTCTCAACAGGCTGATGGACCAGTACGGCCAAAAGACGGTACAATTTTACATGGACGCTATCCAGTCTAACGCCGAGATCGCGATCCGAGGGTTCCTGAAGAAAGTCCGAACGCAGTACCCTGACGGCAAGCTCAATGCTGTTGGATACATGGACAACAGCTCTCGGATCTGCCTGGAAGTTCGAATCCGAGAAGATGGAAGTGCTACGTTCGACTTTAGCGGCACGACTCCAGAACTACACGGAAACATGAATGCGCCCAAGTCGCTCACATATTCGGGTGTTATCTTTTGTCTCCGGACCATGATCGGAGCTGATATCCCGCTCAACCAGGGATGTCTATCGCCTGTCGACATCATCGTCCCAGAGGGTTGCTTCTTGAACCCTTCAGAAGCGGCGGCTGTCTGCGCAGGTAATACGCATACCTCCCAGCGCATCTGCGATACTATCCTACAAGCTTTTGAAGCGGCAGCTGCATCACAGGGATGTATGAACTGTGTAGGGTTCTTCGGTGGCGAGACACTTGATGAGAGTGGCCGAACTAAGGGCTTTAGATACGCCTTTGGTGAGACGGTCTGCGGCGGCGCAGGCGCTGGACCGACCTGGCACGGAGCGAGCGCCGTGCACACGCACATGACAAATACACGCATTACCGACGCTGAGCTTGTCGAGAAGAGATACCCTGTCCTGATGCGGGAGTTTAGCATCCGCAGAGGAAGCGGCGGAAAGGGAACCTTTAACGGCGGCGACGGAACTCGCAGAGTATACGAAGCTCTGGCACCACTTAGCTTCAGTGTCATCACGGAGCGGAGAACAACAAGGCCGTATGGTCTCCGTGGTGGTGAGCCTGGAGCGTTTGGGGCCAACATTTGGAACCGAAAACAGGAGAATGGAACAATGAGGGCGGTGAATCTTGGACAGAGGAATATGGTCAGGATGAAGGCCGGTGATCAACTTGTTATGGAGAGTCCCTCTGGCGGTGGCTACGGCCCTGTTGGTGGCAAGGTCAATGGGGATGGCACTAATGGGGTGAACGGCCATAGCAAAGTTGTCGGGGTGAACGAGCATGCCAACTGGGCGCCGGACGGCTTTTAAGATATGAAATTAGCAAAAACCAGCATCAATTCGAATTTTTAACTAGGCAACGCTGATATGACTCCCCTTGTCGCGAGCTTCTTCTGTCGGATGTCCACCTTGCTATTGCTGCTTGCCAACAGTCTTGTAGATGGAATTATATCCTGGAAGTGATTTCTCTTCCAGCTCTGAAAAGTCCTGTCCCTTGAATCGCTCTGGGTCAAGAGCCTCTCGCGTTGTCTTATCAACGTCCAGTCCATCGAGGATCTTCGTGAGAAACTTGGCGGTGCCTGCTGCATGAGTGACCCAAACTGCAACGGCCATATGTAGGCCTGGTACAGACTGCACGGTTCCAGCCAAAGGCATGTTGTCGGGTGTCATAGAGAAGATGCCGTTGAAGCTCTTTCCATCCTTGAATTCCTCCGCGGCTTCTGGTGGTAGCAAGCCAGTGGCAAACTTCAATGGGTACTTGAAAGCTGGAATCCAGTCACCTATGGCTGTGCCGTTGGTTGCTTTGCAGCCAGTAGGTTCATGATCGTATGTGCCGATTCCATATTGTTCTCCATGATCTCGGGCGTAAACATGGTGCTCTGGCCATCTGACAAAGGGGAGTTCCCGGGAGAGCGGGCTTCGTGTCAGGCCATGCATATATGGGTGCCCGACGGGAACGACTGGGATTGGAATGTTGAGGTCTTGGCAAAGATCTTGAGCCCATATGCCGGTTGTGAGGATGACCTTGTCAGCGTTCAGTTGACGCGTAACCTCACCGTCAAGGAGCTCCACGCCTGTGACACAGCCCCCGGACACAGCAAGCTTCTTGACATCGCCCTTGGAAAACTGAACGCCGGCCTTTTTGGCTTCTTCCTGGTAGAAAGATGTAATTCTACACGCATTTGCGGTTCCGTCCGTTGAGAAGAAGAGCGCTGTCCCCGGCCCAGATGGGTTGACCAACTCCGGCGCGAGTGCATGCGCCTTTTCAATGCTCAGCAACTCAGCCAGAAGGCCCAACTCTGAAGCATTCGCACATCTTGACTTTAGCCGCTCAATCCCATCGGCATGAAAGGCAATCTCAAGACCACCGACTGTGTCAAAGCCGCCAGGAATCTTGGTGTATTCAGAAACAGTCTCGATGGCGAGTTTGGTGAGGACTTCCGACTCGTTGAACTGGCCGACGAAGCCGGGCGCATGACCAGTAGATCCGAGCAGGGGGCTGAAAGATCGGTCGATTATTGTGATGTTGCGACGTGTGGGTGATGAAGATAGGAAATACGCCAATGCGGAGCCGACGATACCAGCGCCAACGATAACGACAGATTCAGCGGGGTCAGACATTGTCAAGAACTAAGAATAAAGTATGGTTGAAAGTGAAAAATATCTTCATATTGAAAGGAGGTTGAATTATATAATTCTTGATCGTTTCCCGTTCTACAACGTAGGTAGTCAACATGGAGGTTCAGCTCCGCCCATCGACGAGGCAAAATGTCAAATCATCGCAAGGGCGCGTTCTGTGTCATGGACCAATCACAGCAACGCACTACATCCTCAGCTCGATGTCAAGACCCATCAGGATTGGTCTACACTCAACAAGATCCATCCTAGCGGGACCTGATGGAGTGTTAATACGCCTTTGCTGTTCGTTTCTTGGCGATGTGGTATGATGAATTGCGAAAGGGCGTTTCATGGCAGGCTGAAGCGGCTGCTTTCCTCTCCCGTCCCCTTCAAGCCTCGTTGGCAACACCATACTATTTTCTGAGGGCCGAGCATCGTCGCCTACTTCAAATCCTTGAAAATGGGGCTAGTCTTGAGGTGCTCCTCCCAGGTCGTTAAATCATCCTCCACGATTCGGCGAGTTAGCTCATGACTCTCGCCCACAAAATACCCATACTCGGCAATGAGCCTCATATTGTCCACCATGACTTCTCGCATCATCCCTGGCCCTTGAATACCAGTGGCCCACGCTTCAAGATCCACCTGCTGCCAGCTTGCCCCCTTCCCAGCCGTTGGAAAAAGCTTCTGGAACGTGGCAATCATTTCGTCGCCGGTAACGTCGCCAGAGGTACCTAGTACATGCTTTCCGACTACCTCATTCCAGTGAAGTACAATGGCCTTGACAAACTTGCCAGTGTTCGCCGTATCATAGAGGGCGATTGGGCGATCGCCAGCAAATGGCAAAGATATTGTGTAAGCGCCGTCGTGGGCGGGCGATGGCCTCAGCAGGCCCCCGGTGTAGTTGGTCATGAAGCTGCCGGGCAGGAAGAAGGCGGCCTGGATGCCAATGTTGCGCACGTACTCTTCAACTTGGGCTTTTGTATCGAAATTGTAGACATGTGTGAGCTTCTCGCCTGTGAGTTTCCTGGCATAGGGGAGGGACGACCAGATGTAATGGTCAACGCCAGCCTCCTTGGCCGCATCGGCGAGGTTCTTTCCCTGTTGCAGCTCGAGTTTGACATCATCCTGGTCCCAATCCGTGTTGCTAGTAGTAGTCATGGAGAAGACGGTTGTCGCGCCGGCCATGGCTGCCACCAGGGATGCCTTGTCATTGACGTCGGCCTGCAGATATTTGGCTCAGCGTCGTAAAAAGATAGAGATTAGACGGGAATATTGACATACCACGACTACTTCTACACCCTGGGAGGCAAGTGCTTGGGCTCGGCTGGAAGAAGCATCACGAGTGACCCCGCGAACAGTCCACTCTGCCTTGAGCTTTTGGTCTTGAAGGAATGTTTTCACGACACTGCCACCTTGGGAGCCAGTGGCACCGAAAACAGTGATAATTTTGGACATGGTGTGTTGTTTGTAGAACAGTTATGTGTCAGAGTCAGATACTTGTAAGGCATCAAAGCAAGGTAATGGAGAATGATAGTGTTAGTTTTATATACATGAGCAATTAAGAAACATCACGTCTGATGCCTTGATCCATTATCTAAAGATGGGGATGGGGCACCAATACCAGGTATCTGGCGTATTCGGAGTTAAGCAGCATGTCTATTAAGACAAGGTGTTAATGCCGACTGCAAACCACGGGCTTTCTTTTCATTTCGATATGCCTTGGCTGATTAATTCATAGTCCACGAATCTCAACCGACGGAAGTCGTCTTCGGCTAACTCAGCTAATAGAGACACAAGCGCCGGCACTAGTGATATGTTGGAAAGAAGGTTACAGAGTCTAAAAGGCCGACGAAGCCCCGGCTGGGCTCGGGTGGCTTCCCGAGTGTTCACACCATCAAGAAAACCGTGCCACCGCTTGTTTATGATATGTAACTGTTTAGTTGAGCATAGATACCAGAATATTCCTTAGATGATTGACCCATCTAAAGGACTATCTTCCATCCCTGGCCTTCCTCTTAAGATCTACGATAAATCACGTCTCATATGCGTTATCTCCTCACTACGCTATAGGTATGGGGACTACAAAGTTAGCTGAGGACGACAGTATTACTAGATTCCTTCGATCATCGCATGAATCGTGAAAAAGTCATTGCTGGGAGAAACGACTAAATTATGTTTATCGGTCAATTGTGGTTGCTATTCAGATACGCAAGACTCACTAGGTAGGTAAATAAAATACCTAACACCGCGTGTGTTCTTGCTCGACACCTAGATCTAGATGGCTTGGATGACAATAGAAACTCTGCTTTCTTGGCTGTTAATCGGGCCGTTTCGTCGTTTTCCAACAAATTAGGGGTATCGTGGTCCCACGGCGAGTTGTATCCGCGGAGAATGCATGATTCGCCGGATTACAAATGCACTAGCAAGTCTCGCGCATCGGAGTTAAGACGCGAGTCCATGGCCAGCTGTTGTTTTAGACTTTTGCAAACACAATTTTGAACAGCATGGCTACCTAACGCCCCATCGGCCTGGTTCCGCAAAACTATGTCGCCATCTAACCGTCAAGGTTGCGTAAATGGGTTGCAATCAATAACCCTTATGTCCGGTGATATAACGCCGAGATTGAGCTGATATAATAATTACCACGAGAATGCAGTCCTCGACGAAATATTTGTACACTCACAACTTCATACCCTATTTGCATCTTTCAGAATCGATCATTACAACTCTCGGCACTATCAATCAAACTTAAAATTGCGACGATGAGAGCTCTTGTGTTGAATACTATCGACAAGTCCACGACCGTTCAGGATGTACCTGATCCGAAGCCGGGACCCAAGGAGATACTTGTTCGTGTGCAGGCTGTAGCGCTCAACCATGTCGACCATCTCAATGCTGTCAAACCCATGGCCACTCAAGAAAAGCGTGTGCTGGGTTCTGATTTCTCAGGCGAAGTAGTTCAGGTCGGAAAGGAACTTGCCAGTCTCGACGACCCGCGAGCCCAGGTGGGAGCGCGTGTATCAGGATTTCTGCAGGGTGGTAAGTCGAAAGCGAATGAATTCTTCACTTGCCATAGGGAATCGAGCTAACACGATGACCCTTTCCTTATAGCCAACTCCGTCAATGACCGCACAGGCGCATTTGCAGAGTATCTCGCAATTGACTATGATCTCACCTGGAACATTCCTAGTAACATATCCTTCGAAGAAGCAGCCGGCGTTAGTTTGGCAGGTGTTACAGCTGCTCAAGGCGTCTTTGAGCGTCTACAACTACCGAGCCCATTTTCCGAGACAGAAGGTTTCAGCAAGCTAAATATTCGCGAAGATGAGCCTATCAACGTGTTCATATACGGCGCATCCTCATCTGTTGGCCTGTATGCCGCGCAGCTTATCAGGCTTTCTGAGAAGACGTCCGGTAGAAAGATTCGACTCATTGGTGCAGCAAGTCCCTCGAAACATTCCCTTCTGTACAATGCGCCGTATTCATACGACATCTTGGTTGACTATCGGGACCCTCAATGGCCCGAGGCAGTCCGCAAGGCAGCTGGAGGCGAGGGAGTCCAGTATGCCATAGATGATATCACAATGGGCTCGACGGTAGAGAAAACAGATAGTGTCATCAGGCCCGGTGGCAAGTTTGCCATTTTCCGGGCCCCAGCTGTCGGAAACTTTGACATGGCTAAGCTCAAGACCAAACCCATCTTTGGCGCAGTCTGGGAAGCTCTCGGCGTCGACGTTGGGTATCATGGCGGTAAGTGTAACTCAAAGCGTGGCAGCATACTATTCTCAACTTCTAACACGTTGAATCTCTTAGGCCTGGTCATACCCGCTAACGCCAAAACACGTGCCTTTGCTGCTGCATTTTACCAGTATCTGGGCTCAGGGGCTCAGTCAGGAGAGATCAGACTGCATCCAGCCCCCATCCGTGTCATGCCTGGGGGGCTTGAGAGAATCCCTTCCGATGGATTTGCGCTACTCAGTGGGGGATTCAAGCCAGAGAGGCAGGACAAGAAGGATACGGAA
The DNA here is from genome assembly GCA_013266205.1 of Fusarium decemcellulare. Classification (NCBI taxonomy): domain Eukaryota; kingdom Fungi; phylum Ascomycota; class Sordariomycetes; order Hypocreales; family Nectriaceae; genus Fusarium; species Fusarium decemcellulare. The sequence goes on from JAAGWO010000751.1 coordinate 44,118, forward strand.
GATCATCTCAGGCCAATTAGCGGAGAGAAGATTGTGTATGATGTTGACTGATAGATAAAGTATGTTTCTTTTTCTATGCATCTTAGCACATGCTACGTGGATTCGTATTGTTTGGCAACCTAAAACTTCCGCGTTATCATGATGCCTATAAAAGATTGAGAAGGAGCTGGTTTCATGGTATTAGAGATCAACAGTATTGTCCATAAGAAATTGTTTGTGCTGGGTTTTCTGGTATACCACTAGAGTTTGCTAACTAAATTTATTTTCTACTCAGGATAACATGATGCCTATCGCTATTCTCTTTCGACATCAAATTCTGCCAGTATGACGGGTAGTGTTCCGAAACCCCGGCATCGTACCCGACCGGCGATAGCGGACTTTAGCACTTGAGGGCATGTGCGTAAAGCGAAACGCTGTGGAATAGGGCCGACTGAAAATTCCCATGGCGTGAAGAATGTGAATGTGCTTACTAACAGAGGTCATTGAAAGCGAAAGCGAGAGAGGTTGTCCACCAGTGGTGGAGATCAAGTTGTGTGGTGGCCCCCTGTGCTGTAGAACTGGAAGATTACGCATTTTCTAAGTTATAATACATACGGTGGATTATTCTACGTCTAATTAATCCATATTGCGGTAAGATAGCCTTAAGAAGTTTAGGAGAGGTAGACCCTCGACAGGTTTTAAATTACTACAGAAATAAAGCATAGATAAGTCCAGTATCTCCGCTCTTAGAGCTTAATAAAATCCTAGAGTGAATTCACAGTTGAAGCCTTATTAATACTGCTAGGCTACATTCAGATTCCAAATTGTCTCATTTGCAAGTCTCATAATTCGCAATCCAAGCCCAATGCCAGTAGCGGGATTCCATATCAAACAGGGTGGCTAGCGAGGTCGATTTCGGTCTAGCTAGTCACAGTGAAGGATCGAGTACACAAATGAAAATGGCAGCACCACGGTTTTTCAAAACATCCTCCTTCGCTCCAACGCTTCTATATTACAGTTCATCATGATTTAGGCTCGGATTAGCTTTTTCCAGCCTCTTACATGCCAAGTCTACTTGTCCTGTCTCTAATAGAATCGGGGCTTCAGACATCATGTACGTCGAAGGAGCTGAAAATTTCAAAGACTTAGCCTCTCGCATATTCCGACCATTATCATGAATGAAAGAAATCAACGTAGCTAGATCAATGCTCTCGTGATAGTTGCCGCTAAATGTCACCGGGGGCTGTCCACCAGCTGGGTACAGCTTCAGCGTTGGGTAGCCTGTGACCAGTTCGGGGACATCGTTGCTACTGACGTCGATTTTAGCGACAGATATCTTATCTCCTAGGCCGATATTGTGGTAGTGCATGGCGAGCTCTTCAAGTACAGCATGTGACCTAGCGTGCTGGTTAGAGCCCATCTCTGCCGGGGCGCGAAGCTGACTTACTCAAGACAGTAATCACACCATGGCGTGTAGAACTCCACAAGGACATCCCGAGTTTCATCGAAAGCAGTTTCTTTGAAAGTATGTCCAACCAGTTCAAGGCAGAGCCCTTGTTGTTTCTCCGGTATAGGCTGAGATCGAATCTCTGGTTTCAGCTTGCCAGCCACAAAACTTTCGACAAATCCTGTAATACTTTCGGCATTGACGCCGCTATTTTGCAACGGGAATTTCTCTGTTGAGGTGACATTCTCAATTGCAAACCCCAATTTGGTGCCGTCGGCGATATTCAGCATAGCCGCCCGCTGAGGGTACCTGTTTGAATCGACGGTAACAAAGGTCAAGACATCGACATATCTTCGAGCTAGCGGATAGAGCAAGTCAACCAGATGATCGCGCTCGGTTGGGGAAGGCACCAAAATCTGGGCTAGTGGCAGATTGGTCTAACAGTATTTGTCAGCTGTTAAATTTCGCACAAGTGTACAAGCAGGTTGGAGTACCTCCGCGAAGGCAGCATAAACCTCTGGGTGTAGCTCTCCAATCAAGGGACTCCCGCGTTGCTTGATAAAGAGCTCGAGCGCCTTATTCTCAAATGGCCCTACGTAGCTGCTGCGACGCTCGTCAAATGCGCTGACAAGCAACATACCTGGCCAGGTGACACCTTCATCACTTGCTCGACTAGAATTGTGAGTAAGCGCAAAGATGTATTCACCATGGAGCTTTTCAGCCACCTGCGAATATACTCTGATCGAGTCTTTATCTTGGTCATCGATGAAGGCGACGATTGAAACGTAATCAGTGCTCAAATACTCGTGGTAATTGGCATTGTTTAATTCCACGACAGCTGGGCCATTTTGCCTCTCGATTAATGACAACAGCCTGTAGTAGATAAGCTGCTTAGTGGAGGACTTCTAGAAGAGGGGGGGTTACGGTACGCTGAAGTGCCTAAGGCGCCACGATAAAGGCTCAGTCGACCACGGCCTCTGGAAAGCCTGACTTCTGGAACATGAAGAACTCCGACGTCATCGCAGACTTTACCCTCAGTTGAGCAATTTACCCGTCCAAAGCTTGTATTGGGGGATAGGTCCGAGGCCTCCTCGAACTGAGCGGTAATTTCACTGCACTTTTCACAACCAGGGGTTATGAAGTGAATAAGAGCAATGTTGTCTGAATGCACAAGGTCGGAGAAGTCATCTGCGCCGAGGTCGTGGACTGAATGAGTCCAGACAAAGGCGCCATACATGAGAAGTATGAGCGCAGGGGTAAGAAATAACATGTTGCAGCTTTTTTTGAAACGGAAGAGGAAACACTGTTTCTTGGAAACAAAGCCGCAGGCATAAAGTCAGCTTATATGCAAGAAAGGGGCTCCCATCACCTGTCGAGTTACAGCTGCGACATCTCTAATGACGACGCTGGGCAGTGGCTGAGCTCGCAACATTCGTGCTTCAGAATACGAGTTCGAATGCAAAAGGCACTATGACGACGCGACATGGTCACATCACAGAAGGCGGGTGTTAATCATCGTTGGGTGTTGTTCAGGCTCAGCAGGATCTAGCTTTTTTCAGGTGAAACCACACCAGGATCCAATGCTCGGTCAAGAGAAATAGCAGGTCATTTCTTTTAGCATCTATACGTTTACTAAATTCAAGGGTGCCCCTGGCCATTGCCGGGCAGGGAGAAGGATGAAAACCATGCGTCCTTCGTTAACGATGCCCGACCCCGAGGTTAGTGAATCCATGCACGCTTTGGCCAGATGCCGACCTTCTCAAGGCTGGCTGAATAAAAAGCCACAGAAAAACCACGTGCGCGAGTTTAAAGTTTGGGCCGGGCCGCACTCTCCATCTGATTTGCTTCTAGAAGGAAGGCTTGCACACCTCGACACCGCAAACATCAGGCGGCTCAAAATACGCAGGAACTAGATTGGCTAGCAATCTTGTAACCTGAAACATTTTCCATGAATCTACGCCAGAAACAGAAAGTCTAGCACACATGGCTGTTTTATGAAGATAGAGAGGGTGCTGGATTTATCCCGGCAGCGCCCAAGCGTGCTAGTGGATACTACCGAGTTGCGTGTAAAAGTCAAATATTTCACCAATTATATAGCTTCTTGACTGCAGCGCGCAAAGGAATGTAATTGGATTGAAAAATTGGTCTGGCTTGAAAATGAACAGCGTCAATCTCCTTGTATCTACCACGCCCATGCGGCAGATTCGCAATCTATCTAGCAGCCTTACTCGCCCGCTGCAAACCCCATGCTCCCACCAAAGCTTCAAACGTTCAGGCTGGCGAGCTTGAGGGCGACCTCACCCGAAATGGGGCTGGAGATGATGGCAGAGCCAGTAAAGGATTCGTTCTCATTACTAAGCCAAACGCTGAGCTTGCCATTCTCGCCAGTGTAACTGAAGGTGACAGCAGGGTTTTCGCCGCACTTGTAGATTCTGCCCGAGGCAACAGGCTCAGCAGTATCTTTTTCAGGCGGGTAACACTCGGCGTCAATGCCGGCGGCGGTGATGTGGAAAGTCACACCGTCTTTGTTGGCGAGATCGAACTTGATGTTGCTGAGACTAGCTGGCAGCTCAAGAGCTGCAACGTCTCGTGCGTCGAGAAAGGGGGTCGCAAGAGACCCAACAATGAGGAGACTCGAAAGAGCAATAGGGACAAACATGATGTCTCAGGGGAAAGGTTTGATGCCGCGAGAGGACTTGGTCAGATTTTGAAACTAAATGTAGAGGGTTGCGATAAACAATCAAGTCTTGTGAGTATTGTCGATGGCCGATGATGCAGGCCAACACTCAGACAAGCGGATACCGGCCGGTATATGTATCATTCAAACCCATGAGTCTTTGGCCTGAAAGACAGATCGGATTCTTTCCGGCTCACCGATAATCCACTTACCCCTTGGTGACACCGAGACCCATCATGCGGGCTGAACTTTTTGGGCAATTCCTGTCAAGGTAAGTTTCAGGTCAACCAGAGCTCGTGTTTTTCAAGAAGATGCTCGCTGGACTCTTGAGGGTACATGATGGCTTTCCCTGTGTCCGACTGGTCCCAGGTATTGGCATCCTACTGCACGGTTGTCAAAAGCATAAATGTTGGGATTTCCAAGTCAGAGCTTTGTCAAGGCTATGCGATATCGAGTGGTAGTGTAATGAAATAATACGAGGACTCGTGGGGCAGTCTATTGGCTTTGAAGCCTGGTAGAATATTGCACGGACGTTTTCAGAAACCCGCCGTGTAGATTTCGTCATTTTGAAAACTGTTTCTAGGTTCAGCACTGCTTACTCGGCGTTTCAGGGCGAGCTTCTAGGTAGGGTTCAAACTTAAGACAAGGCCACACACTTTACACAGGGAACTTCTGAGTGATATTCGGTGTCTTAAATGAGGACGCGGTCGAGCATGTCAGGCGCCAAAGATAATCAAGAAATTGGGCACGAGTATAAGTAGATCAGGTTCGTATGATCAAGATCCAAGACCAAAGACAACCAGAAACAAAATCACAGCTTCAACAAGGCTAAGAAACATACATTCCCCACCAGCTTCTCTTTCTAATTCTCTTAACCCTGTCACCCAATTCCAATGAAGTTCACTTCCATCATCGTCGGCGCCCTCGCCTTTGGACAGGGACTTGCCGCCGACTTCAACCTCCACGCAACCTACACGGATGAACTGGTCAACGTGGGTAATCTTGACTCCTTCTGGAGCGTCTGGAACCGCATGTACGACGTGGCCGACGACAAGGGCGGCCTCTCCGATCACACCAGTTGGCAGTTCACCGGCAACTGCAACTCATGGGCTGACAAGCCAAAGACATCTGTTCGAGTCCAGCTCGATGGACAGTGGGGAGTAGTTGGCCGAGTCGGCGGTTGGCAGATGCGGGATGCGCTCATCCAAGCCATGTGGGCAACTGTCCAGGCAGCTGGTCAGCAGAACCAGTATCCCGTCTACACCGACTGCCGTGGCTTTACCTGGCAGGAGTCTGTTCCCAATAACAAGGATGCCGCTTGTGGTAGGGCTACCACGAAGAAGGTCTACTGCCCTTGCGAGTACATGGTTGAGTGCCAGCAGTTCAGCTGGGGTCGCAAGCTTCCGTCCCAGGTCCGTGTCAACGTCTACAACAAGGACGGGTCTCTCCGTGCAGATATGTACCAAATCAAAATTGGCGCCCAGACTTTGAAGGGCGAGAGCGGTTGTGGAAAAGCCGGCGCAATTGCTGAGGTGCTGGCTAGCTTTGTCCCAGGTGTTGGCCAGTTCTTTGACAAGGGTATCAAGATTGCTTGCCGACAGGGAAGCCTCTGGTGAAAGCTTTGACTCGATACACGGCCGCATTCTGCAGAGAGGCTCGGAAGTTGTGACTTCGACTTTTGTTTTGCGGCCCAACTCGGCTTTGAGAGATCTGGTGGTTCCTAGGTTCAGCGTAGCCACACTTGTAGATAGGGCAGATGTTATGAGTCCTCTGTCTAAGTGGCTCTTACAGTAGACAAGAGTGGTGGGTTTCTTTGGGTTCTTCTTTTTTTTTCCCTCTATCTTTTTTCAATGCTCGAGTCTCCTATATCTATAGTTCCTTTGTCATAGTTGGGATGACAGGTGCTATAGGCAGCTAAACAAGATCAACCTTAGATGTTATTGATATTATATGTCCTATTTAATGGTGTTATTAGATCGGGTAAACTATTAGCAAAGGGTAAGTAATAAGTAAGGAGTGCCTAAGCAGCGAATAAGCAGCCAGCCCAAAAGCGGCCATAACTCTACGTCGAGATTCACATGGCATAACAGAGGGCGTTAAAAGCGAAAGCAAGTGGTAGTGATCAAGTTGTGCGGTGGCGCCCTGCAAGGCTACAAGATTACGCATTTTCCGAGTTATGGTACATGCATTTTGGGCAGCTAGGCAGTCAGAGAAGGCCGTATGTAGTAAAATGAGCTTATGTACCCATGATTTACACTCTAGTTGTGTTGCCTCCTACGGTGGATTATTACACATCCAAGTCGATTCACCCCACGGCAGTAAGCTTCAAGAAGTTTAGGAGAGGTGGACCTTCGACAGATTTTAATTTCTATAGAACTGAAGTGTGCCTAACTCCGCTAGCTCCGCTAGCTCCGCTCTCAAAGGTCGATAAAATGCCGGAGTGAGTTTACAGTTGAAGTCTTGCGCACATTTCCAAATTGTTTCACTTACAAACCTCTCAATTTTCATCTTGAGCCCAATGCAGCCATTTCGACTCACACTTTCCAATGATGGCGTTGTGGCAGGTCTACACTCCATTCCGCCGCCATCGACATCAACCGCAAAGCATCGTCCTCTAATTGTCGGTCTCCATGGCGGATGCTACGACTGCCAGTATTTCGATGCCACCCCAAAATACTCTGCGTCCTCTACGAGTATTTCTCTTGGCGTGCCCTTCATATCCATCGACAGGCCCTCCTACGGTGGAAGTAGTTCCCTTCTACCCATTCCAGGGGGTTCCGATTTCAACCAAGAGACCGGCCTCTGGCTGCATCGTTACATCCTACCTAAAGTCTGGTCCGAGTTTGGGGTACCAAACCAGTGCAATTGCGTCGTTCTTCTCTGCCATAGCTTAGGAGTCATGGGAGGCATTGTGGCGGCATCATTACATGCACGGGAGGAGAAGCCCCTGTATCCCTTGAGCGGTCTAATTGCCAGTGGCATGGGAGACAAACAATCCTCGCTTATGAAGGAAAGCCCTCCCAGCTTTCTACCCGTGGACGCTGATCACGCGCTGTTTCCCCTTAAGGCTAAAGACAATATCATGTTTAAACCTGGCACTGTTGCTGAAGAGGTCCTGGGGCAGAGCGAACGCCTCAATTCAAAGTGTCCACTACCAGAAACGGCTCTATTTGCAGCTGCGTGGCTTCCTGTATGGAAAGAGAAGTGGGCAGCTCATGTAACGGTGCCAGTCATGTTTTCTCTTGTGGATGACGATCCGTTCTTTGTGGCGGACAAGACGGAGGTTGAGACCTGTGTCAAGGCCTTCAAGAACAGCGCTCGCGTTGATGGGAGCTTGATCAGGGGAGCCCCTCATTGTGTGGAACTAAGTTACTGGTCGCAGGGGTGGTATGCTCGATGTTTTGGGTTTGCCTTGGAATGCGCTGCTATTTCTGGGAGCTCTTGATGAAGCTCATTATCATAATTCTGACTAGTAACAACACTGTTTTAAAGTATTATGCTTGTCGCACAGATCTTTTCAAGTTGGGCGAACATGAATAATCTTAAAATTGGGCTTGCTATCTCTTTGAGTGCCCTAAGGCTCCAGTGCGGTCACTCGCAGGGGTTCCATCCAATAAGTGGCCAGCTTCTCAGCAGTACCTCTTCTGGCACTAATTTTCGCGGAGGTGGCAAGTCGCTTGCTCATAGAAGTCTAACACGGGAGATCATCTATCAGGCGCTGTATTGCTTTTTCTGTTATCGTCATAACAGTGGAGCAATTGACCTACTGGAGCCTTAGGGCACTCAAAGAGATACCATTAAGATGAATATCATCAGTCCCGTCGTGTCCGACCACTGTAAGGCCGAGTGAGAGATGTTACTACCTACCCTGTACCAAAGCACCACATTTCGGTTTCACGTGACCCTGCACTCTAGGTTCGTTGTCGCATGACTGGCAATTTCGTTTGGGAACCACCTCATCATCCCAAGTATCTACTCTCGCAATGTCGCCTGCCTCTTTCCTCGATCTTCCGAATGAGATAGTCAGTGAAATATGCGAGTATCTCTGTTTCCATTGCGTCCATGGTCCTGGTGTCTCTTGCGAGTGGGCTGCATTTGATGGCGAGACTGGTTCCGCGATCGACTTCGATGTCATCTACCCACCATGTAAACAGACCCTGGCTTGGCTTTGTCGCACCTCGCGTCGGATGAATCAGGTTGCTTCGCCTATACTCTACGGTTTTTTCATCGAGCCATCGTTCATGTGGACCAGGCAGCAGGGCATCAAGTTTCTTCACACCATTTGCCACCGTCCTGACCTTGCTAAACCCCTCAAGCATGCTATTCTCCATACTTATACCGAAGTCAAGACAGAGCACATGCCTCTTGTCTTTGACATCACGGAAAGTTTAGACATAGAGCTGCCGCAGGAATGGCGGGAGTCAAAGCCGAATGACGATATCGTCGACTATGATAGGGGTGACTGGGTGTTGAACACCACCCACATCAAGCATGAGGATCAGGCTGGGCTTCGCCACGGCTTTTTAGTCGACTTGTTTCTTGCTTCGGCACCCAACTTGGAGGAGCTGGCTCTGGACACCTCTCACACCACGCGATACGGCGATTTCATGCCCAAGGGATCAACCTTGCCGCATCTAAAATACCTACACCTAAGGCCGGGCGAGTATAGCTCTAGCAAGTCTTTTGACCTGGGCCAAGTTGAGAAACTCTTGGAAAAAGCGCCTAATCTTGAGAAGCTGACAATTGGCTACTGCCGTGTCATATCTCCTACAAGTTTGTCTTTCCACAATCTCAAATACCTCACGATATACGATTCTCTCGTTTTCCCCAAAAACATTGCGCAGTCGTGCAAAAACCTGCAACGATTTTCTTTCATTTACCCTTATTCGACCAAGGGACATCGACTCTATCGCAGTTTTATCCTGAGCTTCACTCCAAAGGCGATTGTTGAAGACCTCGAGCCTTGGAGCGCTTCTCTACAGGCTCTGAGAATCACGCTGGGCACGTGGCCCGGCAAGCAGAGATACCACCAGAAGGATATGATTGCCAGTCTCAAGGGGTTCATAGCCTTGAGACGACTGGATCTTGATGAGCTGTGCCTTTTTGTTGGTGAAATCGAGGATGCTGCGCCAAAGTCCTTGCTGGTAGACTTGCTCCCCCTCTCAATTGAGGACGTCATTTTAAGGGATGTCAAGCCCCATCTATATCCAGCGACAAGGTGTCTACATGAGCAGGCTTGCCTGGGGGAGTTTCCGAGTTTGAAAGAGATCCAAGTCTTTGATGACAAAGCGGAGCTGGTTAAAATGGAAGACTGGGCAGCTGAGACAACATCATCCAGCAGTGGTATTACCAGTTAGTTCTTCTGTTATCAGGAAAAATCGGAACCATTTCTTCGGGCCAACTGGGTAGGAAAGAAAAGCAATTTGTCTCGATCTTGTTGGTGGAAGAAACCGCTCTGGAAGCCGTCGCCATCAGGCTCCCTGATTGCAATTTGGAGATTGGCGGCAACGTCGGATTGCACCATCGCCAAGAAGTACGCATAAACTCAGGGTATCGTAGAAGAGGCCGAAATTGTTCGGAGACTGCTCTGGCGGTTGTGTTATCGTATAGTCTCGATTCTATAATCAGATCGTGACAACCAACACCGTCTGCGTCGTCTAGCTCTTGATTTTTGCAGATCTTTCAGCTTTATGACGGTCCAGAACCGTGAAATTGCGAGTTTCAGGAGGCCAGGCGGACACACCGAGACATTCATTCAGACGTGGCAGGTTACCATAACCCAGGGCTATGGCGCAATCCGCATCGTTTGTGTGCCACCAATTCCGGCGCTCATGGTTGGCCCGTCTACACCGTGTCACAAGACCAAGCCTCGCAAGTCTAATGCCATCTGTTATCTTGGATTGCCGCAGAATTATGCTTAAACCAGGAGCCCGGGGCTAACGGTTGCATGCGTTGTCGTAACTGGCGCACGGCAGCTGAAGTCGAGTCGCCACACTGATGGCGACGTTTTCTTTTTCCACGAGGACTAGGAGCAGTCTATTGAGCGAGCTAATGCCGCTTCAGCTGGGTCTCGATCTTGAGTCCGGATCGCGACGGATCGTCGCTGAAGGAAGTCGTCCCTGATGTGCGTGGAGGTGGAGGCCTCACCAAGATCGTGACATGGATCGTTCGGCTACGGAGGGTCGAGGAAATGTTGCCTCTTTCCCCAAATAACTGTATCAAGTCAATAAACCAGTCGCTGGAGTGAACATGCCGCTTTTCTTATCAGTAGAGGTTGGTCATCGGCCACCATGGGCCTTTTGACTGGAAGTGAGGTCGTATTTTGATGCAGGTGCAGGCTTGAGTGCTGTCAAGATCGCGTGCCTGTCACCGCCGCGTCGGTATCCGCGGCTCGGTTGAGATTTAGTTCTCTCCACGGAACTCTGCCGGCCCTTGGGCCTCGAATCAATAGCGGCTCGCCCGAATACTCGCCACCAACGTCGCGTGGGGTGACGCCGAGCCATCTTAGTCCTCGATTGCTTCCACCTCGACCATGATTTGTTACCGTCTTGGGGGTCACCTTGCATTAGTAGCGAGACACGGCCTGCCGGCCAAGCAGCTAAGCAGTTTTCGTTTGACCGAGCAGGGAAGGAGTCTTGAAGATTCGAGGCTGAAATGGCGACATCCGAAGCTGACAAGGGGTGATGTGAGGGAAAAGGGGACGGACTGTCGGGCGGGGAGTTGATCGGGGGCACCCCCAGTTTATGGGACGAGCAAATGCTTGCGCGGCCGTGACATGCACAGATTACAGGGTAAACGTGTCTTGTAGCGGTCGGTTCGAAGCCTGTCTTTTCAACGGTTAACGTGCTTACAGTCTCCTTAACCGTTGCGGCGCTCATAGGCGCGGAAGACGGGAAGGATGATCTCTACTCGTTCGAGCCCATCATCTCATCAGGAAGAACATTTCGTCATCCTTCCGGAACTCGTGCAACCCGCCGAGGAATCCGGCGCTAACGGGTGACAACCCTGCACTTGAGGAGGAGGGGGTCCACAAAATAAAGCTCAGAATAAAGCCCATAAGCTAATCCTTAAGCTTAATCCCTTCCTCAGACCCCGCCGGTGTCTGCACCTTCAACCAGTGATCCCGGACGAGTGGACGAACCTGCTGCAGCATGACTTTTTCAGAAGCTCGTGGTTCGATCTGTCCGCGTGTCGCTGTCTCGGCAGGGTTATCAGTGCATCGGGGAGGGCGATTGGGGAGCTTCTGTTCAGCTTGGGCAGAGACGCGACAGACTCCCCGCTCGTGGCGCGCTGGTCACAGCGTCATTTCGCTTGGCAAAACGCCCGCTCGCCACAGATGACCTGCTACAGGCGCAGATCCAGCACTGTCGGGGAGTCTGGGCTGAAGCTACGGGGAGTCCAGCGGGGAGTTCATCTGGGCGCATCTCGCGAGGCCACCACACCTCGAACGCCATGTTCGGGGAGCTGGAAGCTTGCAAAGAATACAGGCTCTTCGATTGGGGGCATTTCGACGCGTGAGTCATTTATTTCTCACAGGCCCCCACGGGCAACAAATCGGAGTCGGTGATGGCGAGTGGAGGGAGAGTCTTGGCCGCTGCTTAGATCGCGCACTAACTTGCCTCGAGCACCCTATCAAGACTGCGCGCCCCGGCACTTGGGTATTGCGTGCTCGAATTAGACCATGTCACCATCCCGCCCAGACAATCCAGACCGAAGCGACGCATTTTCACACATGAGACTTGGCGACAAGCCTTGGCTAGCAGCCTTGGCGATGTCTGGCGAAGCATTGAAAAGGGCGGCCAGAGAACCCATCAACGGGAAAGTTTCTGGTCCATCAGCATCAGAGCAGCATCCATCCAGCCGGCACCATGGGCAAGATCGACAGCAACTCGTCCGACCCGAACTCGTTCGCCCGCCCGCGGGACGATGAGGAATCTCTTACGCTCCACCAGGACTGGAGTGTTGATGAGGAGGCCAAGGCCAAGCGCAAGTGAGTGCTGCCGGACCGTCGCGGCAACACTGGACCATCGGCCATGCTAACATGCGATTCTCAGGCTCGACTTGATTATTATGCCCCTCTTGACCCTCGGCTTCTTCTGCCTGCGTGAGCATTCCCCACATGTCCCTGCATGACCGACCGGCACGACGCTAACCTACGATGTCGCAGAGCTCGATCGAGGTAACATTGCCAACGCCATCACCGACAACTTCATGGAAGATGTCGGCGTCACACAGAACCAGTTCAACGTCGGCCAGCAGATGCTGTCGCTCGGCATCGTGCTCTTCGAGATTCCTTCCAACATGATCCTCTACCGCGTCGGCCCCGGCAAGTGGCTCACCCTCCAGCTCTTCCTCTTCGGCACCGTCAGTACCTTCCAGGCCTTCCAGAACAGCTATGGCTCATTCATCGCGACGCGATTCCTGCTTGGTATCACTGAGTCTGGTTTTATCCCTGGTGGTCTCTGGACTCTCTCGACCTGGTATACTCGAAAGGAAACAGCTAAGCGAGTCATGTTCTTCTACTTTGGCAACCAGTTTGGCCAAGCTTCTTCCAAGCTTCTAGCCTACGGTATCCTCCACATGCGCGGTGTTGGTGACAAGGCTGGTTGGTTCTGGCTTTTCGCTCTGATGGGTGGCTTCACCATCGTCAGTGGTTTCGTCCTCGGTTTCTGCCTTCCCGACTCCTTCAAGAACCCTCGCAGTACCTTCCTGCCAAAGGTTAGCTTCTTCACCGAGAGGGAGCTGCACATCCTCCAGACCCGTGTTCTCCTTGACGACCCCATGAAGGGCAAGAAGAAGAAGAAGATTGGCCTGTCCGCCTTCAAGAAGGCTGTAAGTAACGATGCACGACGCCTCTAGCTCAAGTCACTGACCCGCCTTTTAGTTCTCCAACTGGCGTCTTTGGGTGCACGTCATCATCACTCTCACCAACAACGGTCCTCAGCGTGCCTTTGATACCTACTCGCCCTCTATCGTCAAGAGCTTCGGTTTTGCAGGCCTGACCAGCAACGCCTTGGCCTCAGTCGGTCTCTTCCTCCAGATTCCTGTCTCCTGGTCTTTCAGTTGGGTCTCTGATCACTTGTAAGTTTAGTCATCTCCTACTAGCACATATTTGTATGCTCACAATATCATAGCAACAAGCGACCCGAGACTGTCATGGCTGGTCTGAGCATGCATCTGCTTGGCTACGTCTTCAACCGAATCTTCACCGAGCTCAACATCCGAGGCGTGAGCTACTTTGGTGTTGTCTGGACCCAGACATTCGGTACCTTTTCGCATCCCCTCAACATCGCCTGGATGTCGCTTGCTTGCGACGACTCCGAGGAGCGAGCTCTTGCCATGGCCATGTAAGCACACCTCAATCGCCCACAAGACACCAATCATACTAATACAATTCTAATAGGGTCATCATGGGCGCAAACATCGCTGGTATCTACGGTGCCCAGATCTTCCGAGAGGACGACAAGCCCCGCTACCGCCGCGGCTTCAGCGTCAACATCGGTGTTCTCACCCTTGGTCTGGCCCTTGCCGTTCTCCGATTCTTTGACGACAAGATCTGGCGTCGCAGCAAGGTTGCTCAGATTGAAGCCGACCTCGCCCGTGAGAACGGGGACGAGAGCAACAGCGACGAGAAGGGAGGCGCCAGGACTCCTGATCACATCCCGGTGCCCACTCATGGCTTGGAGAAGCAGTCGCCCGTTGAGCTGAACGCAGCTGCCCGACCCACACACAATTAATTTAGATGGCCTTGTCAATGGAATGTTTAGTGAGCTCAAATGCGCTTCTCGTGCATGGGCGTATATGAGACAAAAAGATATTGGATATAGGTATGACAGCGAACTGGGGTGTTGCTTCATTGGGGGTATAGCGGTAGATGTTGAGTATAAGACATGATTGATATCCCTTGATTGGATAATACAGTATCCTCATTATACTTTGGCTAAACTATTATTGTGCTGTCACTATCATCCCTGGGAAATGGTGGAGGTACCTTGATATACTCGGTGGCTTGAAGCGTGGAGGCCATCAGCCGTCCGCGTGCCATCAAGGTGTTTGAGCTAAAAGGTTGAGTGTTCGATGATGGGCAATCTCCACCTTCTCCGTATCAGCATCACAGATTCATCAGTAATGAACTCATAAATCATCATCTAATTGAGCATTGAGAAATAATACGTCATGTCCGAGAAGCCCGCACCGAGCGCAATCGCCCATTTCGACTCTGCAGCAGCTCAGTATGAAGTCTCGACCGGAGGTTGCACCCGGGAGCTGGCTCGTTTGCTCCTTGATCTGCCGCAACTTGAAGACATCTATAAACCAGAGTCGGTCCTCCTTGATAACGCATGCGGAACCGGCATTGTTTCCGAAGAAATCGTCTTGCGCGCCCAACGCGACAATGCAATCCTGCCCAGAATCTATTCTGTTGACCCAGCACCCAACATGGTCGATATTTGTCTCAAGAAGCTGGCCGCCATCGATGTGTCCGATGGTATCAACACTGGCGTGATGCCGGGCGAGAGACTCCTGTTTCCCGATGAAATGTTTACGCACAGCATCACCAACTTGGGTATTCTATTTTTCACGGACGGTACTGCAGGAGCGAGACATATATATCGTACCCTCAAACCTGGCGGTATCGCAGTGGTCACATCATGGTTTACATTGGGTTATCTGGAAAACGTCATTCATCCGGCCCAGGCCATCGTACGACCAGATGAACCACTCTACAAGCTTCCTATTCCAGAGTCATGGTTCGATTCAGGCCATGTTGAGGAGTGCTTGCGGGACGGTGGTTTTCAACAAGTTTCCATCTCTTCCCGGACCGTTCATTATGGATCTGCCTCTGTTCCCAAGCTTGTCGATCTGCTAAGCAATTCGTTCAAGATGCTTTGGGAGAAATGGCCAGAAGAGGACCAAAAGAAGTTTCGTGACGCGGCTCGTGAACGGATCGAGGCAGTTTCACACTCCTACATCATGAATGATGGAAACGTTGGCGTTGGTATCCCAATGTCAGCTATTGTTGCTGTATGTGAAAAATGAGGTTCGGAGAAAAACTGCGAGACAGAAAATCTTATATGTAATGGTCTCAAGTAGCTGTATAAAACGTCAACTCCTCATGTTTAGATGATACTGAACTCGGTAAACGGGGCATCAGGCCTCAGAACCGCTACGTCATTCTCGACTTGTTGAACATAGTGTTGCTCAAGATCCTCAATATTTATCATAGTACATTGCCCAATTCGACGATAAGTGTTTGGTTTGTCAGATGAGTGTTTCTCCAGGATAACACACGTTATCTGGTCTTGGGCTCCGTAGTCCTGCTCGCTGGTCCGTAGAGCTGAGGTAAAAGTTACGCATGCACTAGCGAGCATGCAGAAAACAGACCGCTTTTCGGATGGGGCATCATCGACTGTATCAGGGTAGAACGTCATGGTGGCGGACAGCGACTTGATATGGACCTCAGTTTCAGACTCGGGGCCAAGTCTCCATGGCAGGTATTCAGCCGCAAACAATAATGCCCTCAGCGTGACGCGACCGTAGAGTACACCCGAGGTTGGATCCGAACCTCTATCGATCGTTTCTATATCAACAAGTGTTGCCAGTGCATTTTCATACGCGTTTGCAGTTGACAGATATACTTGACTTTCCACAGATGCCCAGGACCACGATGGAGCTAGGTAAGCGGTGGATCTAGGCCCAGGTTGTGGAACTTTCCAGTCAAGCAAGTGCACAAAGCGAGATTTCCAGAGCCCAGCAATGTATATGTCGTCTGTGATCTCTTGGAAGAGCTTGGCAATGCCGGAGAACGCCGGCAACCTGTCTGTGGGAATTGTAAAGGAACACTTAGAGTATGACCTTACTAGAGCTTCCCAACGATAGGATTGCCCAAAAGAAAATTTCGCTTCACCGGTGTCAAGGTCGCTCTTCCAAGGAGTGTCTGGACGCCAAAGAAATTCGTAGTGCTTATCGGAACGTTGCTCTAGAAGACCTCTTGGGAATCCCTCGGACTTGTGTTCCATCATGCACTCCCAGAGCATCTGGTGTCGAGTAAAGTATAGTACCCTAGGGGCCAAGAACCATTCTTGAAATACCCATCCTCGATTATATAGCGGGTTGTTTTGCTGGTAGTATGACCAGTACTCTCTGTTGAACAAGTAGTAGGTCTTGGGCTCGCCTCCTTCCGGTGCCGCCGTTACAACCGCAGGCCGTATTAATGCCGGTTGTCGCAAACGGAAGAGGCCCCCTGCCGGGTCTGAAGAAGCCGAGGCAGCAACGTTGCATACCGAACTTGCGTAGACATCTCTCATTGTGGCTAATTGCGTGGCCCAATCTTCGGTCGAGTCTTGTATGATGCAGAGGGCATCTATCCAGATGTACCGGACCGAGAAGCGTCGTGCAACCGTGATCATGTCTCTAAAAGTGCGCGGAAGGTCCTTTATTGGCTTGCCCTGGCGAAAGTCGTTGACATTTGACTGCAGGAGTTGAATACTTGGTTCAGATCCCCATCGGTAACTCAGTGTCATATATGGCCCAGAAGCTGGGCCATCCCGGGCCACGACCCTAAGTCTCCAAATGGCATCCTTATCAGCCCCAATATCAATAAGGCGCGTAGGAAGCCACACATCTTTATTGTTTACTGAACGATTGCACTCTGAGTGTACCTCGCAACAGCTTTCAAACCAGCTGTAAGCAAGGTCCAAACAACGGGGCGATGAGGTAGTCTCGTCCAATTCGACGAAAGAGAGGTAGGGTTCATATTCAGGGTCTGATTGTAACTCAGCTTTTGTACTTCTGACCTTGATCAGAAATCATACCTTTCGGGTTAACTAGGCGAAAGGTCGAATAGGCTGAAGAGTTGCCAACTGGATCGTTGTATATCACCCGGAAATCGACCGAGTTTTCACCATGCCTCCCGATGTCGACAACGTATCTGAATTCGGTCCAAGAACTCTCTTCCCATACACCGTTACGCTGTTCATGCAAATTCCACAAACTGGAACAGACGTAGCATTTTTCTAGGACTGACTGTCGAAGGGCATCTAATGTTTGATGATGGTCACGGCCGGTTGGATGATTAAGAGCATTGACGCAGGTTGAGCAGAGTTGGGCGGGGACAACCATTTTTACTTGAACTCGTTTCTTTAGTTTGCAGCTGAAGGATATATCGCGCGATTTGATCCAAGAGAGGGGCAGAGGGCTGGGGAGGCACGTGTCAGAAAATGCCGTGGAGAGAAGCACCATGAATGGTCAGCTTAAGTGGACTTAGGCAGCATCTCAGCCGACAACTATACTAAAGATGGAAACAAAGAGCTAGGGTTGTCTGAGTCTCAAGAAGAGACTTGGCTAATAACTGAATCGAATGCCCAAGATCTCTCCATCTTGGTGATCATACCAGAGCATCTAACAATTAATGTTCGGGCGAGCAGGAATCGTAAGGGTGGTGCCGACTGGGATAGCAGGAGTTGGAAACTGCGAGTTGCGTTCATAAATGACTGCAAATCCCAGTAATCATCACCATTCGTAGCCACATACGTCGTGGCCGCGGCTGCGGGGATGCAGCACTAAGTCCCAGTGGCAATACTTTCGCAGCCCATGGCGGCAAAAGTCAATGTTTTACTACTGTAGATGCGGTTGATATCTGTGAGAGCGTTGCTCGTAGTAATGTTACACACAGTTCACGGAGAGGTCAAAGAAGAAATAGAGGCTTGGCCGAGGAGCAGAAAGTGAGAGTACTGTGGCAAGCGCAATATTCTGGCCTTGTCGGACTTTTTAAAGCTGTTTTTACTAGCTGTTCATATCGATCTTAGCTTCGTTAACTTTGACAAATCGACGTGAGTTAACAAGATGATTGGGGTTGCAAAGAAATTATTGAGTGGCTATTAAGGCTGAGAGCATGAATTAAATCCCGTTTCTGTCATCAAGTCAGCCGCTGTGTTTCTCTTGAGAATAGGCATATATGACATTGTAGAGAAGCCAGAGAATCACTGTACATGGCGCACTGCGCTCCAAGTCGAGGACACTTTGCGACATGAGGCTGAGTGTAACCTCTGCAATAACTCGCTCGGACAATGAGAAACGAGAGTGATTCAATGACAGAGGTCAGCCGCACCAGAGAGAAGAAAAGCCGCTGTCACATTTGACAAAATCAATAGTTCGAGATCCCGCCAAACTCAACTCTAAAATTGACGGGCACCCGCCAGTCACATTTTTGGTGTAAGCTTATAGCATTCCAGCGGCTCCCGCAACCTTAAAGCAAGGGCTTGACTAGGTACCCCTTGCCAAGCACTAATAACGAGAGGGGCAAGCTCATCGAAGAAAAACACCTCCCTTCTCTAGGGCCAGATTGCCGATTGTGAAGGTTCATAAGCGCCAGTCGGTGGCTGGGGAGGGGGCGGACTCATCCCGCATGGCAGCGGAAATAGGCGTCTGTTTCACACGGGCCCAGCCGAACGTTTCCGTTTGGAACAGTTGTGGACAAGCGAGGTGGCTGGAGGTTAAACATGGCGTTGTTGGTGGAGGGTCAAACCCCTCGCATCTGGGGCTGATATTCAGGGCCAGCTGCATACCTCGTGGTTCCCAAGCCAGCTTTTCAACATCTCTTGGCAAATATGTAAGGTTACTGAAACACAAGATTGGAATGAGGAAAGGATCGCTGCAAAAGCGTCTACACAGAACGCTTATAGACCATTAAGTTACTAGCGTGGCTCGGGACACAGAACAAAGACCGCCGCTTTGGGCATGTGGCAGCGATTAAGACCCCTTCCACTCGAAAAGACACCCTTCTGACTGGTCGCCTGGCCTAAGCATCTGTGATGCAGCTGGGTTATGCATACCAGACCCGCTCCGAGGCGGTATACTTCCCGTTGCCCGCTAAAAGGCTATCTGGTGGATGCTTGAGCTGTGGCAGAGATAGTTAGGTTTCGTACACTTCCTCGTTCGAGCTCAAGAGCCTCGGTCCCGAGCACCCATCTTGCTTACGGGGGCTGCCTGGTGCAAGCGAGACAGGTGTTCATTGTTACAATGGGGTCGAGGATGAGACAATTTTACATGGCCGGATAAAAGCCACGTTTCTAAGACATCCCATCTGAGGACGTCTCACGGATGTTATTCAGGACTACCTTGTGACTGGTGGCTGGCTGACCCGATAACGCCTCCAAACCAAGCGCGAGGCACAATGTCCATTGTGAGGCTTGAATGCCTTGTTGTACCATTGGTCACCGTACTGATATGTGTAGCTGCAGAATATTGCTTCATTTCGTAATATGGATAGGCAGGGTGAAATGGACGGTTTAGGCGGGTCGCGTGATGTCTCCCTGCTTGACGGTCTAGACCACTTTGTTGCAATATTGTACGAGTCTCCAGTAGAAAATTTAAGAAATATTGACTCTTTGTCTCCTGAAGTCGCCGTTTTCGTCTTTTCTAGATCCATCTCCATTGAAATCTGGACTGACATGTCTCAAGTCTGCCTTGAGACGCAACGTTGTAGAACGTGGTGGCTTCCGTCGGTCGGTCTGGACTAGCTCGCGTGCATCGCAGCCATTCCACGTTTCCTTGGCAGTCATATTCCAGTCATATTCTCCTCACTATATATACTATTGATGAAGTTGGTGATAATGCTTCAACAATCAATCCAGTTCTCTACACTCACATCTTCTACAACTTCAAGGCCCTAGTTTGGCATTTCGTGCTCGGCTAGCTCGCAGCACTCAATTCTCTTCACTCCTTCCCTCTTCATTCTCATCAATTAGAATACTTCAACATGTCCTTTCTCAAGGCTTCTTCACTTTTTGCCCTCGCAACTTCTGTGGCTCATGTTGCCGCCCACGGACATGTGGACTGGCTCATCACCAACGGCGTAGCCTTTCGGGGATATGACGCCCCTTCCATGTCGTGGAACCCTAACTCACCCGCTGTCGTCGGCTGGATTAATGGCGCCACCGACAACGGCTACGTTGAGCCCAACAACTTTGGCGACGCAGATATTATCTGCCACAAAGCCGCCCGCCCAGCCAAGGGCCACGTTACTGTCGCTGCTGGCGACAAGATCACTCTGCAGTGGAGTACATGGCCTGAGTCTCACAAGGGGCCTGTCATCGACTACCTGGCTAAATGCCCTGGCGACTGTGAGACAGTTGACAAGAGCACGCTCGATTTCTTCAAGATTGGGGAGAGTGGCCTTCTCGACATGACTATGCAGAGTGGCAGGTGGGCGGCCGACGTCCTTGTCGCGAACAGTTTCTCGTGGACCCTTCAGATTCCTGCCCAGCTCGCTCCAGGCAACTATGTCCTCCGCCATGAAATTATTGCCCTTCATGGTGCAGGCCAGCCTAACGGCGCCCAGAACTACCCCCAGTGCTTCAACATCAAGGTTACTGGCGGTGGCTCTCTCTCCCCTTCAGGCGTCAAGGGCACCCAGCTCTACAAGTCCAACGATCCCGGAATTCTCTTCAACCTCTACACTAGCTCGCTTTCTTACAAGATTCCCGGCCCTACCTTGGTTGCTGGCCTTCCATCGACTGTTGGCCAACTCTCGCCTCAGGCTACTGCCACCTCTAGCGCTACAACTCCCGGACAAACCGCCACTAGCTCTTCTTCTACTTCAACCACAAAGTCCAGCTCCAGCTCGTCTTCCACTGGAATTATTACTGGAGACACGACTCTCAGAACTTTGACTACTACCACCACTACCACCACCACTTCAAGCAGCGCCAAGGCGTCGCCGACTGATGACGATATTATGTGTGGACCTGTTACAGGAGGTCTCCCCAAATACAGCCAGTGCGGTGGCAAGGACTATACTGGACCTACTGTTTGTCAATGGGGCTCTACCTGCAAGGTTATAAATCCCTATTACTCCCAATGTCTGTGATTTCACAGTGCGCATGTATCAGTCTCTGCACTGGAATGCAGTTGACTTGGCTATTTACGAAACGGCTCGCAGGTTTTAGCTGGTTCGCTTAATTTGAGGAACCAAGTGATGCGTTGATGACGGAATAATTATGCTAGCTGCAACTTATAATCTTTTATTGACTGCTTAAAAAATCGTGTCTGATACCTTCCAGTGATTTGTTGAAATGGCGATTTGTCTAGTTACCAAAGTACTAAGCCAAAGTGGACTTTGAGACTGATGCGTAATCAGGCATACGTGTAAATATTGGGGCTTGGTCTTTAATTAACAGGAAATAAAGCCCTGATCTTCTGGACGATTCAGCTTATTAAGGAGTAAGCCATAGATACATCAGACTTGCATAGATGGTGCATGGTTGTCTGCCTCTAGAAGGTGTTGAAACTTCAAGTTAATTTATATAGAAATTAAGAATACAAGGTTGAATAAGCTTTATATACCGTACTACTGCTTATGAGTAGTAATACGGTACATACGATTTGGCCTCATGAGGTATAGCGCCAGAGTACATATAGAGATGCGAGGATAAAGAGGGAAGGCGAGAGAAGATATGTTGTGTAATTTGTATCACTTGCGATTCATATGAATGAGTGTGTAAAAAAGGAGTTAGAATTGTGTTCTAGAGAGGCAGAGAGGTTAAGAGGCATTTTCTTTTATCTTTTAGCGCTTTTTTGAGGTTGTGATTTCTAGAATCGCCGTGAAGATCAGCGCCTAAAATCGCAATTACGCGCCTTATGGGGGAATTGCAAAAGAATGCTCCCCTTTGTCGGTCATCTTGCGTCGTAATCGACGTCATGTTTGGATTTCTCCGCGGCGTCTCGTACCGAAAAAAAAAAACATAAAACACCCCCACGCTATAAGCAGCAATCATAATCTGAGACATTGACATCCTTGTCTTTGCAGAGAACATCCTGCATAACAACAAAAATGGCATCCGGAAAACCCTGGGTTGTCAACATCCGTCCCCATCCCGGCTCCACCGCCGAGGAGATCCGCAATGAGCCCAATTGGATTGCCGGGCACCAGCACAGAGTAGGATTCAGGGATCGGAACGACAGGGTGCCAGGTATCACACACCGCGACGATGAGTATCGCGAACAGGTAGAACGAGAGCGGCAGGAGTACAGCGCTCTCAAGAAAGCAGAGCAAACTGGAAAGTTGATTAACTTTCGGGATCTGATCGAGAACCAAGAGGCGAGAATACAGACACTAAATGGCTGGGAGAATACCTGCTGACTGCCCTGCAGGACTTTCACCTACGATATCCACAAAATCGGTCTCTGGGATGGAGATATGTCCTTGACGCGACGGAAGACTGGGTCAAGAACAAGGAACAGTGGCCTGCAAACTTGAATAAAAATAAGCAGAGCAAAAGACCAGAGGAAGACAATCGGAAGAGCGTTCAAGAGGAACATGAATGGAAACGGTCATCAGACAAAGACAAACATCACGACGCATATGCAAAGACAGGCAGAGGCAAAAACGGCCAAGATGATGGCGGTGAAGAGAAGCCAAGTCTGACGGACAAGTATTCACCACAGGAAATAGCCCTTTTGCGGGCATTGGAGCACGAAAGGGATTACATCAGTCAGCTCGGAGAAAACAACGGAAAAATGAAATCGCCAAAGATCAACAATTTAACGCAAGTCTCAATTGACGAGCAGGATCAATTTAGCCCAGATAACTGGCTGCCGCGCTCCTCGGATCTCATCCGACTAACCGGAAAGCATCCTCTCAACGCAGAAGCTCCACTGAGCCGTCTCTACGACGCGGGCTTGATTACCCCGAACGAACTACACTACGTCCGGAATCACGGCGCCGTGCCTCGTCTGCTGTGGGAGTTCCATGAGCTGCAAGTAGAATGTGATGGCGGAATAACAAAGTTCACCATGGACGACCTGAAGGAGTTCGACACTATTAACATCGCCGTGGCTCTTGCTTGTGATGGAAACAGGCGCAAGGAGCTGAACATGCTCAAGAGGAGCAAGGGATTCAACTGGGGAGCCGGTGCCACAAGCTGCTCGTTCTGGAAAGGCCCTCTACTGAGAGACGTCCTCTTATCAGCTGGGGTGCCTGAAGTCCCTCCTCATATTGGCGAAAAGAGGTACTGGGTCAACTTTGAAGGAGCTGACGATCTGAGCGAGGGAAAGTACTCAACCTGCATCCCATTCGAACACGCAATGGGCCAGAACAACGACGTCATTCTGGCCCATGAAATGAACGATGTGCCTTTGCCGCCTGACCATGGATATCCAGTTCGCGTTATCATACCTGGATATGTCGGGGCAAGGTGCGTGAAGTGGTTGAAGAGAATCTGGATCAGTGACAAGGAGAACAATTCCTACTATCACATCTGGGACAACCGAGTGCTCCCATCTTTTGTGGTCGAAAAGGACGGCCTGTTTGCCGAGTCGCTGTTCCACCATCCTGACACTGCTTGCAACGAACAAAATCTCAATTCAGTCATTGTGAAGCCAGCCCATGGGGAGAAGATCCCAATAACAAAGGCCAAGAAAGGCCAGAGCTATCGCATCGAAGGCTATGCGTACGACGGCGGAGGCCACCAAGTTCAGCGGGTAGAAGTCTCGCTCGACGAGGGAGAGTCCTGGCTTTACTGTATCCGCAGATTTCCGGATTACCCCATTCGACATGGCAACAAGTTCTGGTCGTGGCTCCATTGGCACGTTGACGTCGAGATATCACATGTCCTTCGCGCAAAGAGCATCGCGGTACGATGTTTCAATGTATTCAAGAATACCCAGCCCAAGGAACCGAACTGGAACGTCATGGGCATGATGAACAACTGCTGGTACGTTGTGAGGCCCGGGATCGTCGAGGATGGCGATTTAGAGATGCCGGCCATTTTGTTCAGGCATCCCGTTCAGCCAGCAGCCAAAGACGGTGGTTGGATGAGACCAAGCATGGAGAACCAGATTGCCGAGGCAAAGCAGGAAGCAGGTACACCTCGGAAAAGCTTTACGCGAGAAGAGATCGAGAAACACAACACTCAAGATGACTGCTGGATTGTCGTTGATGGCAAGGTTTACGATGCAACCGGTGTCTTGGACTGGCATCCAGGAGGCCCCGCAGCCATTGTTGGCCATGCTGGTAAGGTTCACCGGGACACTAGTGATGAGTTTGCCAGCATCCACGACGAATACGCTTACAAGAAACTAAAAGGTGAGATAGGATTTTTGCCAGTTTGGGTAGGTCTAACGAGAGACAGAGTGTGAGCTGGGCGTTGTTACTGAAAAGGCAGCCAACTTTATCAAGCACAACGCAGAGGCTGCAGCAAAAGACGCCGCTGCGTCAAAGAGCAAGGATGAGCATCTTGCTCTTGAGAAGCATCGGTGGGTGCCAATTAAACTGGTTGACCGTCAAAAAGTCTCCGAAGATACCAGCACCTACACATTTCAGCTTCCCAAAGACAAGACCATCCTCGGGCTTGAGACGTGCCAGCATGTCCAGATTGGCTTTCACATGTTGGATAAGATGCTTATCAGGCCATATACTCCCACGAAACCACTCCTACCACCGCCGAAGCCCAACGAGTCACCGGAGGAAGGAACCGATGAAAAGCTGGTGAAGGAAAATGCCGAGCCCTTACGCGATGGCAACGGCCAATTTGAGCTCACAGTCAAGACTTACTTCCCTGATAAGGACCAGCCAGGTGGTGCACTTTCCAACATCCTCGACTGCATTCCCATCGGCGAAGAGGTTGAGGTACGCGGGCCGATGGGTGAGATTGTCTATCACGGTAATGGCAACTTTGTCATCGAGAACAAGACACACCATTTCAACCAAGTTTCGCTAGTTCTCGGAGGCTCTGGTATCACACCAGGCTACTCACTCATCGCTCGAATCCTGCTCAGCGCTGGCGACAAGACTCAGATACGCGTTATCGATGCCAACAAGACTGAATGCGATATCTTACTGAGGAGCGAACTGGAGGAATTTGAGAAGATGTCAGATGGCCAGATGAAAATTACGCACGTGCTCAACGATGCAGGCAACGACTGGAAGGGGAAGACTGGATTTATCAACGAGGGTATGATCAAAGAAACCCTCTTTGGACCATCAAAGAGCAGTGCCGTATTTCTTTGTGGACCACCAGCTATGATCCAGAAGGCAGCCCTGCCAGCTTTGAAAGGTGAGACCTGCAGGCCAAGTCTAATATCCACGCTAACGGTTCACCAGACTGGGGATATGTGGAAGATGAAAACATGTTTGGTTTCTAATTGTAGATCTCAACTTGAACCAAACTTGAGATCCAATTAAGAATCGTTTTCGATACAATTGATATGACTAGGGATCGCTCTTGAGTACCTCGAAGTATAACTTACAATTATAATATGCAGCCTGGTGTCTATGCATTCGGGCTGTCGTGAAAAGCTCCCCCCACTTCCTTCAAGAACAGCTCATTTAGCAACATCCCGGTACCGCATAATCACAGTAAACCTTTTCTAGGTAGTGTGAGCTCTCATAGACGACATAGTATTGTCATTTTATGACGGAACCGATGATGAGAATGTTCCCAGTTCCGAAGAGTTCAATAGTTCAAACAGCTGCCAAAATCATTACAGGGTTTGAGAGGTTCTTTGGCGCGCATAGCCAACAACGACATTCTGGTAGTTTACGTCCACACTCCAATTTCCCTTCGTTACTTATTTCCAAATTTCCTTGCTCCTCTATTACATCTTTTCTCAGCCTTGATCCAGGGCTGTTGCCATCATTTCCTTCCTAGATCTTTTAGGTACCTCAATTATCTAGCGCGCATCACGAGTCTAAAACATCGGATAAACATGCCGACAAAATTCGCATGGCTCGGATAGGCCACCCACGAGGGCGATGCGTAAAACATTACCCGATTTGGGGATTGAGGGGTTGTTGATAAGATGACTCATGAAGGGCGTGTTCACAATCAAAATCCTTCGAGTTTCTGATCCTAGGAAATCCTTTTCCTTACTTGCTCACATCCAAGTTTCCCGCAATTGTTCAAAATGGTGGCCTCTGACTCCAAGAACGTCGTTTTCGACATTGTCGGTACCTGTGTATCCTATGATGCGCTAATCGATGCTCTTGACAAGCAGCTTGGCGATAAGCTGCGCGCCGAGGGCGTCAAGCCGAGCTTGCTAGTTTACATGTGGATCGAAGCCGCTGAGCGAGAGTACACCTATCTCAGCATTACGAACCGATATGCTCCCTTCGATACCCTTTTTGCCTCTCTTTTCTATCGCATGCTCGCTATGTCTGGCATTGAGGAACCTCGCAAGTTTGCGACCGATGAGGATATCAAGAAA
This sequence comes from Fusarium decemcellulare, assembly GCA_013266205.1. NCBI lineage: Eukaryota > Fungi > Ascomycota > Sordariomycetes > Hypocreales > Nectriaceae > Fusarium > Fusarium decemcellulare. The sequence goes on from JAAGWO010000751.1 coordinate 70,424, forward strand.
GTCACCGAGGGCTACATGCACCTTGAGGCTCGGCCTGATCTCAAGGAGTGTTTTGATAAGCTGCGCGCTGCGGGGTTTACTGTCCGTGGGCTCACAGCTGGTGACTACAATCGAGTGCATGGCTACTTTACCAAAGCAGGCATAGACTTGCCCAAGGAGCATCTTTTGTCGTGTGACTCCTTTGGAGTGGGAAAGCCAGATCTCAAGGCATATGCGTCGACGTATGAGGAGTTGAAAGGTGGTAAGGAACTCTGGTTTGCCGCTGCCCACATGTGGGATGTATCCGCAGCAAAGCAAGTTGGGTAAGTCTTCACCGGTCTTTTGATGTCTTGACCCGTTCCTATACTAATATCAACGACCTTAGATTCAAGGCAGCGTATAGTTCCGTATTGGAAAAAGAACCTTGTGTCGATATCTTTGGAGAGATGGATGTCATGTCCGATTCGTTGTCTGAGATGGCCGACAAGATCATCCAAGCATCATCCTGATTGGGCAACCGGTGTGATGAACAGGATCTAAAGGTGTCTATATAGCCGATTTGGATGTCCAAAGCAGTATTCTAGTACTGTTACAAACGCTGTCTTGGTACAGCAATCCAAGTTCCATCGCATGCAGCATATTGAACGCCTCCCTCTCCCTCAATAACAGTATGAAGAACAAGTTTTCGCCCCGATAGCTCGGCGAGCGTCGACGTCACAGTGACAACCTGCGGCGTCGGAAGAGGCTTCTTGAGCTTCATGTTGAGCCCTGCCGTCACAAAGTTGACATTATCAAGGTCCATCACGTTATCGGGCAAGGTCCCATGCGCCTTTTCTTCTGTCTGAAGTCTATAGCTTAGGTAGATGTAGCTACCCATGGCCTCATCCACCAGAGCCGCAAAAAATCCCCCATGAACTGTTCCCTGGAAGCCATTGACTCCAGGCTGGAGATCAAAGAGCAAGGTGGCCGAGTCGAGGAGGAGCCGAGTAGTTTCTGTGTTATAACTGCCAGATGGGTGGTGATAGAAACCAATGCACGCAGGGACGGCATCAGCTCTATTCAGTGTGTTTCTAAATAGTTCATCTTTAGAGATTGAGCGTCCCGTTGGGTCTGGAGGCGAATAAGATGGAGGGCTGAAGGTCACGACGTTTGCTGGCGCTAACAAGGCTGCCGACCAAGGAATTGATTCAAAGTGAAGCCTCGCCGCCTCTGAGGGGTCATTCGTTGTTGACACTGACACTGTGGTTTGAGTTAGTGTAACCCACACAAACGTAGAAGATGTGGAACTGACTTGTCGCCACTTGCAGACGAGATTCGATGAAAGGATAGGCCACTGTGGGATCCAACACTCCCCAACAAACGTGGAGAAAGGAGGCCGAGGGCATTAAAGAGTTGAGGTACTCTTGAACCGTAGGGAACAGGGGCAATCAGACATAGAAGAGGAGCAATAGTCGGAGGCTCGTACCTCGGCTCCAATTAGGGAGCTGCAAGAGGTGCGTACGGCTGCCGATTGGGTAATTACACGGCTGTATGTCTACCCGCATCGCATTGACAGGCCGGGATCTGCGTCTATCTACACAATAGCTCCAGAAAACGTGGCAATCCTAGTCTAAAATGAGCTTATTGCCCCGTGTTGCAGTCAGTTACCATGTGATGATGTGGTACCCTGCTATCGACCTCGGTAAGATGTGGGTCGTACGGGTGCTCGGGGTTCTTGGACAGTCAATCCTTGGTAAAGAATTCTTTTTATAGCCCCAACAAAACGCTCAACAAGTAGATAACTCCGTCTTTACGGAGAAAATGTGAGTTCTAAGGCGGGGGTTGTGGTTGTTCCGGGATGTCCGGGACTCCTTATTTCTGCCTCTTGGTGATATAAACGCGCCAAAGGTCGCCTTTGCAACCCGCAGCCTCACAAACCACTCTTCCCACTGCAACCATGGCCAGCATGGCCAACGTCCTGTCGATTTGGCTGGGCTCTGTCTGGTCTACGACGACGTCATTCGTTAATTTGAGAACGCTGGCACTAGCTTTCGTTCTCACCAACTGGAAGAGCCTGCATTTTATGTGGTTTGTACGCAGTCCCAGGGCTCACTCTATACGCCAATCACGCGAACCTCATTGGAATTTTACTCACATGCATTGATCAGGCCCGTTTCCTGCGCGCCTTTGTTCGCAGGCTTACCGACTCGGCCCCCGACAAGCACCTGTCTCCACGATGCCTGTTCCTCCCAGCCATCAGCTCCACGCGATCACCAGCTCTAGAATGCGACTACAACCTGCACAAGTCGAACTCGACATATTTTACAGACATGGATATGTCACGAGGCAATTTTTGTCTCGTTCTCTTCAGCAAGCCGTTCAATCCGATCCCCGGACCTACTCACTTTACCATGATTCTGGGTGGAACAACATGTACCTGGCGCAAAGAGATCAAGCCGTATGCGCGATACGAACTATGGACGCGGATTCTTTCTTGGGACGAGAAGTGGCTCTACGTCATAACTCATTTCACTAAGCCAGGCGTTTTCCACCCAGAGGAGTACGTTATGCAGCCTCGAAAGAAGACGACGGCCAGAAAGAAGAAGGAGGACATCGATAAACTGAAAAATGTCTATGCGTCTTCGGTGGCCCGTTACGTCTTCAAGAACAACCGAAAGACCATACCGCCAGAGCAAGCCCTTCGTGAAAGCGGCTTGCTGCCTGAAGACGAGGCCGCTATGGCAGAGGTTGAGAAGGCTAGAGCTGGTGCGCTTGCAATTGGACGACTAGAAGCTGGGTGGGATGCGGTGCATGATTGCTTCAACCCGCATGGAGCTGCGCTAGGCTGGTATAACAGTGCTTACTAGAAGAGAATGAAGGGGTCGGAGACTAAAAGGACATGGATATTGGAATCATTCTGAGAGCGTGGTTAAAAGAAGATAGATCCTCTATTAGACTATTATCAAACAATACAGGGAGCCCAGAAGTCCCTCTATTGTATCCAGCAACCCTGCCACCGCTGGTATGCACTTCCCCTCATGATAGCGTTAAACGTTCACCCACCCACCTTGGCTCATTTCCTCTCTAGTCCATGTCTCAAGCCTTTCAGCAAGCGTCGCATCCTTTGCAGAGCAGCTCTGCCACCCTGGCTCAGCGATCCTCTGGAAATACGTGCCGCTTTGACCTTCCTTCATGTGTTGACTGGCCACACAGAATAGGCTTGTCCATGACCCTTTGTCCGCATTCATTCTCCCTCCCATGGCTCCATAGATCGAGAACACCTTGCTCAGAAGAGCTGGAAACTCGGCCTTTTGGCCCAGTTGGCTGTCAACCAAGCCAGGATGCACAATCGAAGTCCAGATTTCGCCCTTGCCGGCTTTGGCGCTGGGTGATCCGGGACCGTACATTTGATGAAGTGTTTTGGCGTGCAAGATGTTGCCAAGTTTTGATTGACCGTAACGAGCCATTCCATCACCATCTGGAAGGGATGTATTGGGAAAGTTGATACCACCTTTTGGTGCAGAGTAGTGGCCTGAGGAAGATAGGTTGACGATACGAACGTTACCAGATGGTAGACCCTTGGAAGTGTCAAGCATGAGGGGCACCAAATGAGAGGTAAAGACCCAATGCGCCAGGTAGTTCGTCTGCCACTGAGCCTCATATCCGTCTTCCGTCATCTCAAATGGTGTTGCCATGATCCCGGCATTATTAACAAGGCCATGTAGCACAGACTCTTTGGACAGAAAGTCCCTAGCAGCAGCGACCACGGTTCGAAGTGAGGTGTGATCCATTGTTAAGACGCTAAGCTTTGCTTGAGGGTAGAGTTCCTTGATACCGGCGACACTCTTTTGTCCCTTTTCTGATGAGCGAGCGCACAGGTAGACGTGAGCACCGTGCTGTGATAGACGGGCAGCAGTGTTGTAGCCACTGCGCTTTGTTAGCTTTGGATAGTGTTGGTCTAAGAGACGCGACTGACATGCCGGACGTTGCACCAGTGACGATGTACACCTTTCCGGTAAGGTCTGGTAGCGAGTCGGGATGGAAAGTCATGATGACGAAGCTAAAGATGAGAATTGTAGGAGCAGAGACACTAGCGCAGATGTGATTTGGCTGAGACAGTTGGTAGAGCTAGAGTTTGCGGTGGTACTGGGATGAGAATGAGAACGATTGCGAAGAATTGAAACCCCAAAATTTCCATGCAGCCCGGAGACTTTAAATACTCAGAACCCCGTCTGTATTCTTCGATCATATCTTTGACAATGTAGAGGATCACTGCCACCACTTATCGCTAATAACCCATGGTGTTTCGAAAAGAGGCAAAGCGCAGAGGTAAGCCAGGTGCATGAAGCTACGACCAAAACAGTCAAAATCCATGCGCATCTCCCATCTTGACCAATGAGATATGCCGTGGCTTTGATCCTTCAACAACGGGAATAAACAGTCATGACCATGCCGCTGGCGTCAGCCGGATCTCCACCTGAACAACATGGTGATTACGCGCAGTCAGCTGTGCTAATCCGATAGACTTGGCTCGTAGGCAGTACGTCAAGTTGCACAGCCGCGTCGTAGGTATCATGGCGTCAGCTTCTTGGGCTACACAAGCGTCGCGGGTTCGGGGAACTCCTGTGCCCCAGCTCTCAGAAGTCGGTGTGCCTGAAACCCCGAGGCAGTGTATCAACATTTTGCTAATCTGAGGTTAGGCTATAGATGAGGAAGATGATTGGAGCGGAGTCACCGATGCGGCCTCTCGCCGACGACTACAAAACAGGCTCAATGTTAGGGCGTGGCGTAAGTCACAGTATCCAAGAGTACCATGTGAACGCAGACTTACTTTTATTCAAAGGACGTCGAAGAGCTCTTCAATTCAAACAGCAAGAAGCCGCCGGGGACGAACCTACCGTGCCCTTTTGGAACGAGAGGGAGCAAACTATACGCCTCCTCCCAGCTTCGAAGGCATCCAAAATCAACAACTCTCGTTCCCCATTAATACCACTCCAACCGTCATCGCTTTCAGTTCTATCTCGGCGCCCCAAGTCCAGTGTCACGTTTCCTCTTTCTTCCGACCATTTGATCATTCTACTTCAGTTCAACGTCCTCCGCGGCTGTCTCGCCAATCGCGAGCTTGTCGCGACACTAGGGAGCACCCCGGTTGCTGAATGCGCATCAGCTGCAGAACATGTCCTTGCGTACCCATCCGACCAGGGTGTTGTTCCTCCATCTCTACTGCCCACATCTCTCCAATGCACGATCCCACATGAAGGATGGCTGGATATTATTCCACACCCAGTCTGGAGAGATAACGTACTCTTGGCGCTTGGACATTTCGATGAGGATGCTCTTTGGAGTGACGTGATGGGTGGACTCTTTGAAGGGTTCCCCGAGTCCGAGATTGAGCATCGAGGCGTTATTGCTTGGTCTCCGCCATGGGATCCCAGTGGCTGGGAATTATCAGAGGGCTTTGTGAGGAAATGGGGGTGGTCTCTGAGGGGCTGTGAGGATATACTCGAGGCAACCAATAAGTGGAGGCAGAAGAGAGGAGATGAACCTATAGTGTATGAGATACCATAAACAACACAAAGCTGTCTTCTTAGATGAGTTTGCGATCTAACCGAAGCCCCAAACAACAAAAAGTGCATGTTACGCAAGTTAAATGCTCGGAAACCGTTGCCAATGCAAATAATAACTCTAGATCTGCGTGAAGGTAGAGGGAGGAGGTTGAGTTTATTGTTTATTCTGTATAATAAACATAATCATAAGATCGCTTGATGAAGTTAGTAAATACTTTATTGTTTATGAGAATTATATGTATAATACTTAGCTAAGGATCGTCAATAAATTGCAAAGTATTCGAGCATTCTATGTAATTTAGAGGATTAGTCTTAGCTCAGGTTTTGGTAAAAGACGATACGCGTTGTGCGTGAAAATACGAAATACTTACTAATAGTGCTTGTTCCGAAATCAACTTGCTTAGATGTCCGTTTAGGGTTGAACAAGACCTATCAATGCACATTCTGTCTTCAAGCCGCTCACTGCCAACCGCGTGTGGCCAAATGCGCCAGCAGTTTGCTGATACTGAAAATGCAGGCGTCGCTGTCAGATCACGCAGACTATTATTTCAAGTCCCCCCGAGATTACACCAGCCTGGAGGTGTCATGGACAACAGGTCCTCGGTCCCCATCCTTGAAGGGTATCTATCCGGTCGTCAGTTTTGAGAGCCGGCTTGCATACCACGCGTCACCGAATATCTGTCTCATAATGACATCCATCGACTGGACAAAAGGGCAAAACGCCCCAGTCATGCTTCCACCGTTAGCTGTATGGCTCAATGCAAGCGAAGAACGTGAATATGAGGTCCGTAAGGCCAAGTGAACATGGGCGTATATTGTACTCTCCAATCTTGTCGTCATAGATCAAGTCTTCCATGCGTTCGGGAGGCATGATCGATAGTTGACGCAATGGATGGAATAGGGGCCCTCAAAGCTGCAAGCCTCGCTCGAGACCATGCGCACAGGCCGAAGGAACTCAGAGGTTGGCGATGCGCGCTCCGGGCTTAGAGTGGGGATTTCTTCCCAGCTCGAGGGGCGAACTCGGAGCCCACGGTACGAGGTCTCTCACAGACGACCGCGACAGTGGTGTACAAGAATCTCCAGCGCATCGCAGAGGCATATGGTCTCGCCGCCTCGGAGTTCGAGTACTATTGTACCATACCAGCTCCACGCCGCGTTAAAGCCATGGTATTTTACCCCTTCCACGTTCTCTCCAAGCCCCAGGCTCGAGGAAATGGTTGGGGCTGGCTTTCGATGCGGAATTTCGCCGCACCAGGTTGCAGAATATGTGAACGGCCTGCAAAAGGTATGCAGAGAATGCTGGTCTTGGTGAGAGCCATGTCACCGCAACTCACTTGGTCTACTGGATGTGTGCCCACCTCTGCGACCAGGTCAGAGTCCTCAAGGGCAGCCGACCTGATGCCTCTCGGGAAGAGATCGCATTCTCAATTCTCGATCGATGGGGACTGCCATGCGTGCCATGGAAATACCATACCTTCAAGGCTTCCTTATGCAAGAAGAAGGGTCATCGCATCGCCATCATGCTTGGTATTGCGAATGTACCGGACAAAGATTTCGATCCAGTCCAATACATTGACCTTGGGTGGGCTACGGTCACAATCGACAGCACTCTAAGCAAAAATGGCGATGCGAGACTTTCTACCGACTGTTACGGGCATTTTGCCAGTACAGCCAAGCTTATACAGCACCCAGGGGGCCATCACAATCATCTACCCTCCTAACCTTCCACACTAGTAGCTCACCCTAACCAAGACACCATGTTAAAAACGGTAGGTGCTTAGATATAGTGTCGGGGCCGAGAGAGAGATAGAGGTAGGGCTAGGTTATCGTTATGATAGTTCTAGGTGTGAGATTTACTAATGCTAAGCTAAGTGAAGCAGTATCCTTACCTAAGAAGGACTTTAAACCTAACCTAATTTGAGCATTCAAGGTTAGCTTTGTATCTGTTAATGCTTAGGATAGGCTTATCCAACCGTTGTGCATCGTAATAGCAGCAGGCTGTCTAGACATCCTAGAAACAATTTAGGATCATGCCAATATTAAGAGGGATTCATTACTCAGGGCATGTTTGGTAATTACGTCTATCCATTGTTTGCCCACTTCTATAGCCTACAGAATATTATTAATCTTCAAAGTCAGTCCAGACTTTGCCGTACATACTTGATGCCACCACGATAGTCGACACCTGGGCCCTCTCTCAACAAGCGATATGTCTCTTATCCCAGTTACAGCATATAGGATCCTACTGCCTACAGCTCATCGCTTTCAAACACTTCCTTTTCCTTAGTAGGGCTGTCCAAACCTTCAAACAGATCAACTCCCCACTTCTTGCCGGGATTGTTCAGTCGGATCTTCTTATCCTGATCCGCAATCTCAGCCAACTCATCCTTGGTAAAGGTGATGTCCTGCGACGCAAAGTTCTCATCGATGTACTTGTCGTGCGTGCTCTTAGGAATGACAATCGTGTTCCTCTGCTGTCCCCACGCAAGCACTGTCTGGGCGACTGTGGCATTCTTGTCCTCGGACAGCTTCTTCCAGAATGGGTCGTCCAAGATGCTGGGGATGTTGGGGTCATAAGTCGGGTTTGTGTTTGCGAGTGGTGAGTACGCGATGACCTTGATGTCTCGCTTGGCGTGAAAATCGACGAAATCTTGCTGCTGGAGATATGGGTGCGTCTCAAACTCGTGAGCGTATGGGCGGATAGTGGCGACTTCGAGGATCTTGTCAACATCACGAGGCGAAAAGTTGGACAGGCCGATGTGACGCGTCAGGTTGGCGCGGACAAGGTCTTCGAGTGCCAGGTAAGTGTCGACGATTGAAGTGTCGTTGTCCAGCTCGGTACTGCCGGGGACGAATGCCACGGGCCAGTGGATCAGGTACAGGTCGAGGTAGTCGATGCCGAGATCGGCGAGCGTCTTTTCGATGGCTTTGCGGACCAAGTCGGGGCGGTGATCAGTGTTCCAGAGCTTGCTGGTCACCCAGATATCGTCGCGCGACACGCCTGAGGCTTTGATGCCTTGGCCTACCTCTTGTTCATTCCGATATATCGCGGCAGCATCGATGTGCCGGTATCCTCCTTTGAGAGCATACTCTACGGCGTGAGCGACCTACAACACGGCCGATTGGTTAGCAGATGTTTGTAAAGGGATGTTGATCAAAATTTACCTTGCCCTTTTCTGAAAGCCAGGTTCCCAAGCCAAATGAGGGGATTTCATGCTGATCATCATCCAAGGAAACAACGAGGGGAATTGATGGGGTGGCCAATGACAACAGAGTGTATGTGGTCACCGAGATCACTGTCAGCACCGAAAATGCTTTTACAAAACCCATGATTTCCGGATCCAGTCACGAAAATAGTTGAGTTGGGATGAGTTGTAGTTGAAAAGTTCATGATCCTCTTCTCCTCTTTTGACTTTTTCGATACATGGATTCGTCATGACTCAGCACGGATCACATCACAACATTCAGGGATGATGTAATCAACTTCAGTCTCCCAATTGCGACAACGTCATTCAACGATAAAAAGGTTAAATCAATTACTCATTGTAAGCTAAAATGATTGCAGCGGTCTTAAAATGTGGCATGTTGGCGGAATTTGTTTGTTCAAGAATTGACTTTGCCAAAGACTCGAGTCTCTCATGCAGGGATGGCCTGAGACCAGGGTGAAACCGGAACGCGCGGAACAGACCGATTATCGGGATAAAAACAATAAATCTCGCATGACAGAGATGCACTGGGTATACGTTGGAAACTTTGTGAAGAGCCGCGTGTTCAATAGGGGCATTATAATATAGACAAGAGACAACTAAATACTCGCACATACCTGAACCTTGGATACTGCTTTTACCACCATGCCAAAATTATAGAATGTGACATGGCTTCATTTTACTATTCACTACATGTTCTAGTTATACTACCTACCTCGGTAAATTATGCCAGCCTTCCGGTAATACAGCCCGACTGGCGAAGCGCCTTGTAACTTGGTGGATTATTGCGTGGTTGGTGTTTCTCTCGTAGTTATTGCGTAGATATAGGGTGAGTGGACCATGGTCAACATAGGCAGGTTGTGGGATTCGCTATTTCTAGGTTCTCTATGGAACGGGAAACTGGGCTCGATATATATTACTAAATTTTATCGGTTGATTCACGATGCAGTGTGTTCCAACTCCATACTTCCAAGTCTTGAATATTAACTAGCCTCGTTAAGTCGTGATACACGACTGACTTCATGGATGCCTTGGTCTAATGCTTAATGACGTGAGAGGCTATGTAAACTATCCGACTATGCTTCATAACAAACTAGACTTTAGGCAGCAACGTAGTAATTGGCAGTCTTCTAACTGATAACTAAAAACGAATGAAGCCTCCGGCATAGAACGGTTCAACTTTGCACGTGATTCGGGTTGTCTACGAGTAGTGCTGACTCGAGTTGGAATGAAACCCAGCCATCGCGCAGCTGAAGCAGACGTCTGATTGGCTACACCGTATAAACAGGGATCTTGCATCAAGGTGGCCCCACTAGGACCCCCGCTGCGCCTCTCAGGTCGCGTCCGTGGCACATCTCGACTCCAGACCTCAAAAGGAGACCAAGACTTTGAATCATTTTCCATCAACAGTTCTCGGTTGTCCCACAGTGAAAATGAGCGAATCTTCAACTCCCCCCAAGAAGCCCAAGTTTAAGCGGGCTTGGGCCCCCAAGAGGCGTTCCGGTTGTCTAACCTGGTATGTCATTCAGCTCCGATGTCAGTACCGTCGTGTATAGAAGAATGGTAGCTAATACACGAGGTCTTTTCACTGATGTAGCAAGTAAGTGGCTCTGAGATTTGAGTTGTCAGGGTCTCTGCTAAACTGCTTTCGATAACAGGGTTAGACACTTGAAATGTGACGAAGAGAAGCCCATCTGCCGCCGCTGCAGCGACTCTGGCGTCAAGTGTGACGGCTATGTTGTGCAGGACAAGAAGAAAAGGGGCAAGCGTCCCGTACAGAGGGTCGAAACACTTGCAATTGCTCCATTCGCCCCTCAGCCTCAAATATTGGAGACTTCGATCGAGAGATGCTATTTCCACCATTTTCATCACTGGACCTGTGGGCAACTGACCATGTCGCCTGACTCATCCAACTTCTGGATCACCTACGTCCTCCCCCTAGCTCATATCTCTGAGCCTGTGAAGTATGCCGTCACGGCTGTTGGTGCTGCCCATCGATTCTTCATCGCGGGCCAAGATACCCGATCTCCACTCCAGCAACTCAAAGGCCTCGCCATGCAACAGTACACCAAGGCCATCACTCACATTGTCCCACACATGTCTCTCGACACATCCTACAACATCCATTGCACCTTGGTCTGCTGTCTTCTCTTTGTTGCCTTTGAGGGTATCACAGGTCGATATACCGAGTCGATCCGGCATCTTCAAGCTGGCAACCGTCTACTTGGACTGCCAGCCCTCACCTCCAACAGAAACGAGCCCGACATTACCAGGAAGCTCACTGAGCTGTTCTCAACTCTAAGTGTTGAGGCTTCCATCTTCATGGAAGAAACCATTGTACCTCAAGGGCGGCCAGGACTCCGAACAACCGATGACGACGACGATAACCTCTTCTTGAACCTACCATTCCGGGACTTGGAGGAGGCGGCTTATGAGCTGAAGGAACTTGATGTCAAATCAGTCGAAATCATGGATTGCTGTGATTCAGACGATAATGACTCGGGGTGTCCCGATGAGCAAGATAGTGCTGGGTGTGAGGGTGCTGGGTGTTGGGGCTGTGACGGCTACTTCGACGAGCTGGACCAAGAATATATGCGATGGGATGCTCGCTTCGAATTAACCAAGGCACTCGTAGCGACCGGAGAGCTCAAAATACCCGAATCACTGCTCCTGCTACGTCTTAACTTGCAGCAACAGACTTGGAGGATGGGTTTCTACAAGGAGCCCTACACGGTATCTGGCGATGAATGTACGGCTTTTCTCGACGCTGCTGAAGCTCTAGCCGCCGCATTAACAGCACCGGGCCAACCAACATTTTCCCTGGACGGTGATCTCATTAGCGGCTTGAGTTTCATCATGTTCGTAAGTGACGGCGACATGGCGATTCGAACCCGTACACTCAACATACTTCGGTCGCTTAACCGGAGAGAAGGAGTCTGGGATAGCCGGGAGGTTGTCGAAATGCACGAAGCTGTTCTTTCACTCAAAGACGAATCCTGGTATGAGAATGAGCTACCGGGAGGGGCTCCGGGCTACGTGGCAGCGTTGGCAAGGGCATCGAAACGAATCAATTCGACAAACTCTATACTTCAAGCAGCAGGGTATACTGATAACGTTACATCATCTCCTGGCGTTTCTTTCTAATCCGACCAATATTCTACACCCGATTCTCATACAAATATCCACAAAAACGAACTAGTTAGTCAAAGCGGCATCCTCCTGCGGCTGGATCTCGATCAGGTTGCCGTCGGGGTCAGCGACAAAGATGAGAGGCAAGTTTGTGGGATCCAAGACCGCGCTGATGGCCTTCTTCTCCTCCTCGCTCAATTGCGCAAGAACCTCGACCGACAAACCAGTAGCGCCAGCAACCTCGCCGCCAAGAGGGATGGGCTCGCCGTACGGCTTGACAACCTCGACGTGAGGCAGCGTATCGAGACGGGCCTGCATGACCTCGGTGTCGGGCACGACGATTCCGATGTGGGCAAAGGTGTTGGGCCTCTGAGTGGATGAATCGATGTTGTTGACGGGGACATCGGCATAGACCAGCTCAATCAGACCCTCGGCGTTGTTCTTCTCGCGGTTCATCTCGAGGGCGGTCTGGTAGCCAGTTCCATTCTTGCCACCATGAGGATGGCCCATGTAGGTAATGGAAAAGTGCTCAGTGACGTGGAGGGTAAAGAGCTTTCGGAGACCGAAGACTGAGTTGTAAAAGTCGACGCTGGCAGTCAAGTTCTTGACAGTGATGCAGAGATGGTTGATAAAGTAGCCGTTGGTGGCAAAGTCGGCAGGCTCATCAGTGCCCATCTCAGGGAAAGGGTACTCGATGGTGCCGTTGGTTGCACGAGGCTCCATGTGAGGAACGGCATGTCCGAGGACAGGAGTGAGGAGCTGAGCTCCGAGGAGGACGGTTGACAGAAGCTTGACCATTGTGTTGTATAAGTGACTTTGAAGGTTGATAAGAGGAGCTGTGAGTTGTGGACTTGCGGGTGCAGGAGTTCAGGAATTGTCTTGCAAGCTGAGGATGGCAGAGCTGTGTTGTGATGATGGACAAATACCAGGTCAAAAGCATTTCCTTTATACCTCTTCCACCATGAAGATATCTTGGCAACTCCAACCTCAACTCTTTGTCATTCCGACTTGGCCAGCCTGCCTTACACCGGTCGCCTCTTCTCGCGATATCTCGCGCCAAGCCGCGTTTAGAGGGCGATTGGCCCAAGTGCGAGAGCACCCATGGATACGTATTCCTTCGATCCAACGCAATCTTACCCCAGACCGCCGCGTGCGGCGCATGCCACCTGCTGGACAGGCAAACCCAGATAAAGATCTTCCCTGTGAATCCTTTGCAACCCTACGTTTTGTATGAGTGGTTGAAACACGGAAATGTCAATGCAAAGGCCGTTGGCAGCTGGGCGCAGCAAGGTTGACACAGCCATCACCTCCACTCAAATATCGCATGTTGATTGGACAGATGAGAAGATCTGCATCGGATTTCGGGATTGAAGTGCCATCTTGGGCTTGGGATGAATCCGTTCCTGCAGAGATGCACGCGGTGAGTGTCAAGATCGGATATGGACGAATAGACGGCTTGGAATCCCTAGTATTGTACGATGTTGGATCGCCGGAGCCCGACAGTCTGGGTGGGTATCCAACCTCGCGCTTTGTTGATGGAATGAGCCTCGGTGGCGAATAACGCGAGGTACCTGCATCTTCCAGGTAAGTATATGGATCCACAAGTACCTTTGTTACGAGCAATCTTGTCATTTTTGCCAAATTTTTTCACCATCTGCACAGCTCTCTGGGTGCATGCACGGCGGCAGTCGCGATGGACTCTTGTTGCTGCCTCCTCTAAAAATAAACAGCAGCCTTATGAGGATGCATTAACACTGACGTGTAAGAATAACCTTAATTGAATGCTGTCAAACCAAGAGGGAGGGTGCTCGTTCAATGCGGCAGGTGAATCAACAGCCGCCCTACAGCCGGACACAAATTTCTCGTCGCTTCAGTCACGTCATGGTGGGAAAGTGGGTTTCGGGATTTGTTTCAATTGAACTGCGCCAGGCAATTCCGCTCAAGCCGGGGTCGAGGCGCCCACGTCTCGGCTTGTCAATCTATGGCTGTTGATATCAAGATTCTATATCGCTGGTCTATTGCAAATTCCTATGTCAAATTCGTCGTTGACTTTTGTCCCAATCCGAAACGCCTAAAAACAAGAGTTCATTCGTCAAATGACGCGCTCACAGAATAGCGGCGGCGTCGGTCGCGTCACCGTGGAGCACGGGGTTGATCTTCTCGTCGAAGAAGCACTTGAAGTCCTGGCCAAGCTCGTTGCGCAGCGCTTTCTTGACAGCCTCCAGGACGTTGGGGAAGACGCCAAAGTTGGCAGGGTTGTTCTCGTCGTTGTCGCCGCCCTGGAAGACACCGGTTCGGACAAGGCACGTGTTCCAGCCGTACGTGTTGCCGCCGATGATGTCGGATGCAGGGTTGTCGCCGATCATGTAGATGTTCTCAGGAAGCTTCTCCTCGCCATGGAGCTCGCCCATCCACGAGGTGAGCACGTTGTCGGCGTACTTGTAAGTGGCCAGTTCAGGCTTGCCGTAGACGACACGCTCCAGGTCAACGCCGGTCAGGGCCTTGTACATGGCCTCGAGACCAATGCGGAAAGCACCCTGGGACATGCGGGGAGTGGGGTGCTCAGTAGGGCAGAGGAGATCGCCCTGGGAGAAGTAGATGGGGATGCGCTCCGCCACGGGGTCCTCGGCGACAGTGCCGAGACGACCGTTCTTGCTGCGGAGCAGATCCATGATGATTTGCATGTCCGTAGCATAGTCTCGGGAGTCAGAGAAGACCATAATCGCATCAATGCAGATTTTGGTGAAGTCACGAGGGCGGGAGGTGCGGCGCTCCTCGTCAGTGAAGACTCGGTACGGGGCGATAGTCTCATCCCACGCAATGACTAGATATCGTCAGTAAAGCTCATATGAATGAATAGAACGTGTCACGAACTATCGTTTGGACTAATAATGTTGCGAAAGCCGTATTGCTCAGCAACTTCGCGGCATTTGTAGCCCTCACCACCGACGACGAGGACGGTGCTGTAGTACTCGGCCAGGGCACTCATCGGAGTGTGGGACTGGATGAACTGATCGGGATGCACGGGGTTTTGCAAGATCTTAGAAAGCTGCTCACATCGAGCTGTTTCAATCTTTCCAGAGCCATTCGTTAAAAAGATGTGGGGAATCTTAATTCCGAGCTCGTTATCTTGTGACATGTCAGTATCTAGTTGGTGTAATAGGTCTGTGATCATATCTTACCTCCGTTCAAGATCTCGAGAGCCTTGCGACCCTCAGGAATAAGACGGTCACCATGGACCAGCACACCATCAATGTCAAAGGCAAAGGCCATGTTCTTGGCCTTCTCAACCTTCTCAGCCTGAACGGTCTGAACCTGCGACACGAGCAGCTCCCGAGTGGGTTGGATCGGGGGCATACCCGGACGGGTGGGCCGGCCGTCGGCATGGTGGACTGAGGAGAGGCGCGACTGGCGCTTGCGGGGGATGGGGAGAGCAGTGCCAAAAGAGTTACGCGAGGATCTCCGGTCCCTCATGGAGGGGGAGACGCTCAGGTTGTGCATGTACTTGCTAGCCTCCGAGATGGAGGACCGGCTGGCGGGGACCTCGATGGGACCGTTGTCGTCACCGGGGATGGCAAGACCGTTTCCATTTCCGTTGATGTTGTTGGAAATGGAAGACACCTTTCGCAGCGAGCTGGGGCTGGTAGGGGCGTGGATAAAGTCGGACTCGTCGTAGGCAGGCATTGTGAAAAGAGAGCTGCTAAAGATTTCAAAAAGATGGCTTTAGGGTATCAAGAGTGAAGGTAAGAGTTGGAAGAATAGGCAATGACGACAGGATTGATGGCTTCAAGTGAGGGGGGCCAGGGAAGCGTATTTATCTATCGACTGAGCCGGGTTCCCTCCCCGAATCTGCTCTGATGTGAAAACTCGTTCATTGTTGATATCATCAAGAGTGAGAAGTGAGAGAACGATCCGAAACGGAGCTACCGAAGTGGAAAGGGTGGAGCTCGGGCATTCACCGTCATGTCGCCAGAGATACAGTACATGTTATCACACATAGGCGAGGTAAACGTTGGAGCCATAGAAGGCGACGGAAGAGACACGTTCTCCGCCCGCGCCGTAACAGAAACGTGCTCCGTCACAACAACGCGGCCCGTCGTATCTGACTTCAGCCTCCCACGTTGGAGGTGACGTGAGGTTCACGCACTTGGCGGCTCCAGCAAAGTCTCCGCCGCCCCTCTTGGTGAGTTACACCATGACGACCCGCGATAGATACAGCACCTAGATTATTGCCGCAGATAACCAAAACTGGAGCTTCGGCCATGGCTTCGAGATTTCTCTTGGCTCGACTGGGCCATAGTTCCGAGAAGATGCCGTATCAAGTGGGTGTCTGCTGGGGCAAAACTGGAGCTCCGTCTCGGTTGGGCGCCGTCACCGAGTCTTTGGATCCAGATTACTGATGTCATGCCGGGTCCGCTCCGAGGACCCTTTTGTTACTTTTTTGCTACCTGGCTCCGTTTTGGCGGGTGGAGACCGTTACGGGTAGGGCGGATGAGCCTCAACCAGGGAACAGTGCGGCTACAGTCGCGCGTTTGCATGAGATCGCCACTGCGAGCCCACCTTTTTGATAAGATTACTTTGATTGCAGCCGCTTTGGTTGGCTGCCACCGGTTTCTGATGACTCAAGGATGCCCACGTAGCTCTCCTAGATGAAAAGTCAAAGCAGAGGGGAGGCGATAAACTCGGAAAGCTGAAAATTCGACGACGACGAAAATTGAGAAAATTTGAATTTTTTCTCTTCCCTCTTGAGCAATTTTCTGGAAGGCTCCCTGTTCAGGGGTATGATATCATAGTCCACTTGTCGGACCTACAACGTTTCCGCGGATGGGAATAATAGCCACCTCATCACAACAGACAAAATCTCACCGACTGTGATTGAACAGAGCCTCAATTAAAAATCTTGTCAGTCATTTAAAAAGGTGCATCTTCTGTGAAAAACTCCGTCCCAAGACCTTGCACTCATTCACCGTCATTATACCTCATTCCTCGTAACATTTGCTTCCAATCGCTTAATACCCCCCCACAAAACACCATGGCTGTCTCCAACACCACCACATTCACCCTCAACAACGGTGTCAAGATCCCCGGCCTAGGATTTGGCACCTTTGCCAACGAGGGCGCCAAGGGCGAGACATACAAGGCCGTCACCTGCGCTCTCAAGTGCGGCTACCGACACCTCGACTGCGCCTGGTTCTACCTCAACGAGAGCGAGGTCGGCGACGCTGTGCGCGATTTCCTCAAGGAAAACACCTCTGTGAAGCGTGAAGACCTCTTCATTACTACCAAGGTCTGGAACCACCTTCACGAGCCCGAGGAGGTCAAGTGGTCTCTTGAGAACTCCCTCTCCAACTTTGGCCTCGACTATGTCGATCTATTCCTCGTGCACTGGCCTATCGCTGCCGAGAAGGGCGACGATAACAAGCCCAAGATCGGCCCCGACGGCAAGTACGTCATCAAGAAGGACCTCACAGAGAACCCTGAGCCTACGTGGCGCGCCATGGAGGAGCTGCTGGCTAGCGGAAAGACTCGCGCTATTGGCGTCTCCAACTGGACTATCCCCGGCCTGAAGAAGATGCTGGGCTTTGCCAAGGTTAAGCCCGCCGTCAACCAAATCGAGGTCCACCCCTTCCTACCCAACAACGACCTCGTCAAGTTCTGCCTCGAGAACGACATCCTTCCTGAGGCCTACTCCCCTCTCGGTTCTCAAGACCAGGTTCCCACAACTGGCGAGAAGGTCCGCACCAACAAGACTCTCAACGAGGTCGCCGACCGCAGCGGACACACGCTTGCTCAGGTCCTCCTTGCCTGGGGTCTCCGTCGCGGCTACGCTGTGCTGCCCAAGAGCTCGACTCCTTCGCGCATCGAGAGCAACTTCCAGGTCCCCAGCCTGTCTGATGCTGACTTCGAGGCCGTTGAGAGTGTTGCCAAGGGCCGCCACACTCGATTCGTCAACATGAAGGACACCTTTGGCTACGATGTGTGGCCCGAGGAGAGCCCTGAGAAGGGTACCTCTGTTGCTTAAGTTATGATTATGAAATTGATGGAATGGATACCCGTGGTGCGTGGCAGGCCATGCAAGGATGAAAGCAAACTGGCGTTATGAATTGGAAAAGTTAGCTAGAGCACTCGTCAGTTTGGATACAACGGAGTGCATTGATATTATCAAACCTATGCGAAGGGTTGATGAAAATCAAATTCCAATATGAGACTCGAATTGAACACCACAATGTGATCCGTGTTTCCATGTGAGGATATCATTCAATTCGCCCCGATACACCACCTCAATGGGGTAGTTCCTGTCTCAGAGCTTGGCTTTGTCTCCCGGGAACAGAAACTCGTCAACTAGCTTGACAGCTTCCCGAGCTACACCAAAACCAAAGATGTAGCCACCACCAGTAATGCCTGGTCTTATCAGCCTTTACTCACTAAAATTATTGTCAACTTCACTTACCATAGGCGTGAACAATGTTTTGCCCATCTTTGACTTCCTTCTCGATCCTCATACCAGAGGACCTGTAAGGCCGAATGCCAACGTTGTATCCGACTATTTCGTAGTCGGCAAGGTCTGCAGAAAAATGTTCCGGAAGACATTTGTGAACTCTTCTCACAATCTTGATAGAATTAGCATCGGTCAAGATAGAACGGTAGCGTAACTTACGTCTCTGTTGACCTCATCGCTGACTTGAGTATTCCTGTTTCGAATATCAACGCGCTGTCATCGGACAAAGATCATGTCAACGAACAGAATATCCGGATGCCTTATGCCTCCAATAATCGCCGTGCCATCAAGCCGAGGGATGACATAAGTATAGTCCTTGCCGTCATCTCGCATTAGACATTTCTTATAATCGCTCTTGATAACGATAGTCTGCCCTCGTAGAAGCTCCATGTTGGTATCTTTGATATCATTCAGATAAGCAGGCCCAGCTCCAGTGGCATTGATGAGAACGTCGTGGCCGAGGTGCCGAGCATCCGATAGGGATTCCAAGTTCATTCGCTTGAACTTGACGCCAGAGCTCTCTAGGTTGCGCTTCAACCACGGTAGGAAGATGTGTGGGTTGAGCACCACCGTCATATCTAACAAGGTCAGTTGTAGCAGCTAATCATAAGGACAGACGCACAGGTACTTCCGCCCTTTGCTCCCTTTGGAAGTTGATCTTTCGGGAGAAAGCGAAACTGTGGGACTGATCAGCATGGGTTAAAGGTGTGTAAGTGATGGCAACACCCCGGGCATAAAGTCTTTCCACCAAATCTCCTCGGCCTTTCTCTCGTCGTCAAAGAAGTCTTCCATCGGGATTCTTTTGACGCTAGATTCCGGAAACCTCACAGCCAGCCTCCATAGCTCAGCAAAGCTATCAAGCTGCATACGCTTGTCCCGATCTGAAGAGCAACCGCCCGCGACGAAGTTGGCTCCTGCCCACAGGCTGGCCCATTCAAGAGAGGCCTCATCACCCGGGAGGTTCCTTGCGACGACAGTGATATCGTGGTTTCGGGAAAGCTGTGCGGCTATGGCTAGGCCGATTATCCTGGTAGTTTGCTGTATTAGCTATATCTTAAGTGTACTGATGAACTGAAGGCAAGGAACATACCCCGACCCGACGATGGTTATACGAGCCATTGTGAAGAGCAGCTGAGGAGAAACTACCGCTCGCCTTTATCTTGTGATTCACAGTTTTCCAGCGTCCCAGATTGATGATTATATACGACCTATATCTAATCAATTTCTCAACTGTTCTTATCTATCACCTAGATGGTTACCCCGCGTTCCGCCACGACCATCGGGATCACGAACCGGTCGAAACCCGCCATCCGATAGGATGAGGACCCCAAATTTTCCACCTGGAACTTGCAGTATCGGGATCCCCAACCGTAGCTTAGGAGGGGCCGTGTCCGGACTTTGACGGCCACCCCAGGCTGTCATTGCCCAAACCGGGTCTGTAGCCACGTGTGAGCGGAGATTCATTCACCAATGTGCTTCATCGATCTAGATGTGTCAGTGGTAGGGAGTTCTTGATTGGATAGACTGACAGGTTTGGGGCTTGGAGAAAGCGGTCTTCGTCCTCCGTCCATGTATGTACGTTACTAGAACAAGACTTCCGAATGACCATAGAGCTTCAAGTAGCTGCCTTATGAGCGAATAGAAGCTCCAGCTCGGCTTAGAGTATCGGAATAAAGAATTTGCTGAGAAAAGCTAAAAAAAAAATAGTATTCTCTAAGGTGCAACTAGAAACAGGCGGCATGATGCAAATCTGTGCCGGGCGTTTGCTACTTTTATGTGAAAAGATCCATGGTAATAACTCTGGCTGGGCATTGTTCCATCCCGTGGGGGAACTGAGCCTCTTGGGGTGTCGTTGTTAACCAGTTGCCCATTACCCGTGGCTGGTATTGCTGCTTCGAAAATATTTACAACAACGCCGGCGCCGAATGTTCTTCCGCTCGCTATTCATATTTTATTGGCTCATATACGTTGTGTCCTTAAAAGAGAATGAGGTCGTTCGGGAAACGTTATCCATCCGCTGCCTAGAAATGCCGACCCAGTGTTTTCTATCTATTCTAGCTGGATGATCAGCTTTGATTGTTATCAGCAACTTACAAGCCTTGGAGGAGCTCGTGGCTGTGCCCAAGACGGATCCTAATTATTTCATGGCCAAGAGGTTATTGCAAGTCGGCCCTTTTGCCAATTCAAATCCTCAGCGTCGATCTTGCTGAATTTGTGAGGCTTAGCACTGGCCCTTGTGGGCGACCTCGCATCCTGACCAATGGTCGGCTATCTGGGCGTCTAAAATTACCAGCGTTGCACTGCCAGCCTTTCAGCTTAGACGCAGGGCGGATCCTAGCCATCCTTGATCCAAATCCTTTGTCGCATGTCTTTCTTACCTTCTAGAAGGAGGACTAGACGCGCTTAATCTCCCTTTAATAGGTGTAAAGACGTTGCCTATTGGCTCGTGGCATGCAGATAAACTTGATCCTCTTCAGGCAACTCTTTTTTGATACAGCGCACGGCTGTGGAGTTTGGGGGCGATGGGATCCAGTGGACTGAGCATGTTAATATCTGAATTATTTGCTTGAATGGTATGTATGACCTACGGATGAGAGAAGTATATAATGGACGACGTACAGAACATGACAGTCTTCGCCAGACAATCCAAACACAGCTTCAACTTCACAAGCACAAAACAACTTCACTCGTCCATTGTCTCTGTTACTTGACCCTTCACATCTACAACTCAATCACAATGCGCTTTAACTTCGTTTATACCTTGGCCTGCCTTGCTGGCTCAACCACCTTCGTCACTGCGGCCCCCGTTGACTCTACCGATGCCGTTGTAGAGGTTGTCAAGAGAGCTGGCCAGATCCCGGCTGACATGGACACCTCTGCCTGCAAGCAATACTCTACCTTCCTCGGTGTATGGACCTATGAGGCCCGCGTCCGCACCATGGACAACACGGCAGACGTCTGCAACAAACTCAAGGAAGAAGCTGGTATCACCATCGGTTGTGCTTGGAGGCACGACGAGGACTGCAAGGGTGACATCAACGACCCCAGAGTAGCTGAGTGGAAGTTCAAGGCTGGCACAAACTGTGGCGTTGGTGCTGTGACTGGTATCATTCGTCGTGCTACCGGTCAGAGCGGCGATGCCGCGCAATGTCTCATCAGCTTTGACGGAAAGTGGCCTGGTTATGAGTAGATCTGAGATCTTTGGGGGTTAGTGGTTTGGATGGAAATTGAACTACTAAGGCAAGGGCCAAGTGGATGAAAGGTAACTGAACAATGTCGGTTATGTTCAAGACGATCATATGTAAGATCTCGAGAGTGAATTATAAGTTTATACATGAAATTAGAAGTCAAACATGTTCTCATTTTCTACCTCCCCGCTGTCCTGTGAACTCTCGACCTGAACAAAGCCTTTACTAGTTGAACACTGGGTCAAAAGACTCAACCAGGTGTAGTATCCATCGGCTCCACCACAGGGGCTGACGATACTGTCGTCTCTTTCTCTGCCTCTACCCGAATCACACGACCACTATCTAGCATAGCCTGAAACATGTTCTTCAAGGCAGTGGCCCTAAAGAACGACGCCTTACCATTGTGGTATGTCACTCCCCGCTTCCGCTTGTTGGATCCAGGCGCATCAATATCCCCAAAGACCAGCAACCCACTCTTCTGGCGGCTAAACATGACGTTTAAACGTTGAGGGTCTCCGGTAAAGCCTGGCCCTGATTGTTGAGTCGCTACCATTACGACAACTGCGATGTCGCACTCCTGGCCTTGGAACGAATCAATGGTGACGGCGTCCTTCATGGCCGCGATGGGGGCGTACTGGGGTCGCTTGCGCATACGGTTGATGACGTCCACGTTGGACTTGTATGGCGAGATTATCATGATGGAGGCTGGATCGACGTTGGATGACTCGACGAAGTCAGAGAGAAATGCCAAGGCGACTTTGTTCTGCTTCGCATTGCTCCGTGACAGAGTAATGGGGTTGATGAAGCAGAAAGTGTCTTTGCAGTGAATGAAAGCTGGCTGAAGAGTTCCGGGAGTGGGAGGAGTCAACTCGGGATACTTTTGCTGGAGATACTCTTCTAGCTCGCGGCCGGCTGAATGCTGTGGAAGGCTGATATCAGAACCTGAGCCGTACTGAAGAGGCAAGTCGCTGTAGATCTCGGAGTGGCATGGCCCAAACATCCCTATCGCCATGCGCAACTGGGTGTGAAGGCGGTAAATCGGCCAGCCCATGCCCTTGAAGAAGAGCAACGGTGACATCTTGCCATGAAGCCCCAGCCGGTTCACAAAATTGCCCATCGCATCAATGTCGTTGAGGCTCATGACCGTTGGTGGGAGCTGCTTATCGTCTCCGGCCATCAGGCAAGGCAGAAGTGTGTTTCCCCAAACACAGTAGAGATCTGGGCGACTGATGCAGCCAGCCTCGTCAACAGCGATGCCTTTGGCTGTGTATTTCCAGCGGGCGTATGGCGCCTTTGTGGACAACGCGGGGGTGGTGCAGACGATATCGGCAGCGTTAATGACTTCTTCCAAGAGTGCTGTGAGTTTCTCCTTGGAAACCATGGCACCTCGCTCATACTCAATGTAGTCGATGTCGTGAGCAACGACGGCGCGGAGGCGTTGAAGGTGCTCGTCATTGCCAATACGGTCGCGCATCTGATGCAGGGCGACGCTATCATCAGAGCGAAGCCCACGCGTCTCGGGGGATCGCAGAAGAACAAGGAGCCAGAAAGCAGCAGACAAGTGCTTCCTCCATCTAAGTTGGCTGTGCCACCCCGAGTTAGGGGCTGCCTTGTCGCCGTCGTTGGGATGCTGGAGCAGGTGCATGAAGGCGTGCAACTCACTGCTGACCTTGTAGCCACGAACGACATGCCTGTAGTGCGCACGATCAGTATCGTTATCGCTCTTGCTTTGGTTCAGGCGGTCGGTAACGCTCTCATCTACGAGATCGAGACGCTCCGCAAAGTTGTCTACTGCAACATGGGTCGGGGCTGTGGCGTAGATCTTGCCGAGCGTGTACGTCATGCCAATCGTACCGACAGCAAGGGCTGTGGTCTTTCCGAAGCCAGCACCCTAGAAAGCCATGAGTTAGTCTCGTATAAACAAAGTGTGAAAAGATGAGTACTTACTGCAGTGATGATGCCAAGTCCAAGTGGTCTCTCGTGGAGGTAGTTGTAGAATCTGGCTCGATCATCAGGAAGAGCCTCTTGCATCAGAGACTTGATGCGATCTTCGTCAGTGTCGAGAAGGCTGACCACGGGAAGCGATCGGGGACCGGTTGGCACGGAGGAGTCTCCGGAGCAAGAATGATGTCGGTCTGCGGAAGTCCCGCGAATGAGGGTGTCGTAGAAGCCCGTCCCGCGGACAAGGTCTCGATGCAAGTTCATTCTGAACTTGACTTCCTTAGGCTCCATGTGGTCGACAAGGTTGGTGGGCTGTTCATCAGGGTGAAAGGTGCAGACAGCGTTGACCTTGCGCTCAAAATCGTCTAGCTGTGCGTTAATGTCCAGGGCGGCGCAGTTCTACTGCCCCGGGCTTTCCTCAAACGCGGTGTCGGCGGCTGTGCGATCGCTGAACAGTTTAACCTCAAAGTCCTGGCCATGGTGGATCTGAGTTGGAGGAGGCCGACGGATGAGAAGTACAATCTCATGATCGGCACTTCGGTGGTGACTGAGAGCGCCCACGCTTTTCGGATTGTCCACGACCTTGGCATCATCACTGCAGTA
>JAAGWO010000754.1:0-32072 GCA_013266205.1 Fusarium decemcellulare
TATTACTCTCTTATATCTAAGGGTGTAAGGAGAGACAAAAACTCATCAGTCACTCAAAAGCCTGAACTTCCAATGCATACAGCTACTCTCTGTCACCAGTTCAGCAAAACGGCATTCATCGATATTTTTCAAGATGACTTTCACCGTCCTCATGCTCGTTTACCGCAATCCCAACATGACACCAAGCCAATTCAAGGATCACTATGAAAACAAACACATTCCTCTCATGAAGTCCTTGACCGGCAAAGCCTTCCCCATATCGCACACACGGCGGTATATCCAGCGAGCAGACGCGGACCAGCAATACGCCGCCGCAGTCCTAGGGGGGTCGCAAGCCGACTTTGAGTACGACTGTGTTACTGAGCTCAAGTTTGAAACCGAGGATGGTTTCAAGGCCATGCCTACCTTGCTGGCCAGCCCCGAATTGAGCCCTCAAGTGGGTGAGGATTGTGCGGAATTCATGGACCCCGGGAAGACCAAGGTGGTGGTGTTGGGCGAAACGAACCAGGCGCTGCGTGATTAGAGGATCTCCTCAAGTCCTACCAGGGCTCGCATTGGACTCCATGACGGACCCTGTCTATCCCAGTACCGCATAGCTACAGCGAACAGGTTAACAACTGGCATAGAACAGGATATTATCTATTAAGGTCCCATAGAAATAGAAGCTATTGATGAGAAACAATTGCCGTGTCAGCCCACAGGTGCCATTAGAATGAACCTCGTCTTGTGTTCATCTACTAGATGTGACTCATGCTGGCCGTTTATTAATAACAGAAATGATACTTCCATTGTCACAGCCGCCGACCTTGCCATAATTGGGCGGACTACTGATGAAAAGGGCTATATGTGAAGTCAGACCCGTCACCTCTGCCCATCTCAAAGCCTGTCAGACGCAAAAGCAGCTGTGGTCCTAAACAAGATCAGATTCATTTGTTGCTCGATGCTAATGTGGTAAAAGAAGAGATTGTTCTGTCCTAAGAAATGGCATACGCTACAGCCTACATATTGTTCCAGAGCCCACTCTATCTTACTCGTCAGTAATCCCCGCGTCCAAGTCAATCTCCTCCTTTCTCCTCCTCATCATGACCTTAACGGAGGGATCTGTCAAGAAGCCCTGGTCGACACGCAGGTTCTCGGGTCTCTCCGCCTGGCCATCACACAGCTTCCAGTCGTACTTAAGAAGCAGATGGCAGAGCGCAATCTTCATCTCGTTACTGGCAAAGAACCGTCCGGGGCATGCGTGGGTTCCGTGGCCGAAGAGCATGTGCTGTGGCGAAGTAGTCACAAATTGATGTGCGTTCTCCTGGCCAGGCTGGGATCGCAAGTTGAGAAATCGGTAGACGTCGTACGTTTCCGGCTCTGGGTAGACCTTGGGATTGATGAATGCGTCGGCCGAGACCATCATCCGGCTTCCCTTCTTGATGATGTGACCGTCGGATAGCTTGACGTCTTGATCGGCATACCTATGGATCGAGGCTGGCTTCAAGTTAGCTTGATTCTGACTGCTGACACCGGAAGACGGAGCTTACTAATTCCCATGTGATGTCGGCGCTGGCTTTCCTTCATGAAGCTATCCATGAGCTTCAACTTGTATAGTGATGTCTTGGCCCAGCCATTTTGGCCAATGACCTCGATGATCTCATCGCGCAGCGGCTTGACAATCTCGGGATACGAGGAGATATCCAGAAGACATCCGGTGATGGTCTCAGTCGTGGTGTGAATAGCTGCGAAGCTCAAGAAAAGCTGACCATAGACATAGTTGACCTGCCGGCCCCGTGAAATCTCAAACATCCAGCCAATGGTATCAGCTACCCTTGGAGGCTTGACTCCGGCGTCCTGGGCCTTCTGTACAGCCTGCTTTCGCTTTTCCACCTCTGGCATAATCAACTCGTCGGCGTCCTTGACTTCCTGGCGGAGCTGCTTGCACTTGGGGAGGAACCAATACACAAAGGGGCGCAGGAAGAAGGGCCATTGACGAAGCTCTGCCGCAGCCATGTACGAGTCGTGGGTGTAATGCATGGCGATGCTCAGCCAGCGGTCGTTGCGCGCTAGGGTCTTGCCGAGGAAAACTCGGGATGAAAGCCGCGCTACAAGAAGAGACACTGTCTCCTTGAGCGTGATGGTGTTGAAGGCGTCTTTCTCTCCAAAGAGGTCGTGAGTCGCGCATGTCATCTCATCGACGAGGTCTTGAGTGACGAGACTAAGAGACTGTGTGAGCTTGGTCCTGACGACTTCCTGGATAAAGGTGCCATCTTGATATCCGGTCCTATAGGCTTCGAAACCCGGATACTTGACAAAGAAGTCCTGGTCAAAATAGCGGTTGAAACTTAAGTGGGGGTTGTTGCGGACCTCGTGGGCAAAGCTGTTCGGCAATACGACAACCGGGCCAGTTCCAGTCATGACCTGGAATGGGCCAGAGATGGATTTCAGGCCCTTCAGAACCATTGCGTAGCCTTGCATGAACCATTTTGTCGCCGGCGTGCCTTTTCCTTCTCCCGAGACGATGGGAAAGCCGGAATAGTATCGAGGCTTGGATGAGTAGAAGACGGCCCAGGCAAGAAAACAAAAGAACAAGGTATTCAAGTATGTAGGAAGAATACCGGCTTCCGCATTGCGGAGCTTCTGGACGTAGTCGACCACAGGAGAGAGAAGCATCGTGGCGGTTAGTTTACTGTCTCTTTACAGAAACACAAAGGAGCGAATTTTGTTATATAGGTAAACAGCGCATCATGTGTGAAGGGATATGACGATAGCTCTGACCAATCCGTACCTACGTGTTTGTTGTTACGCATCCAGTGGAGAAGACAGATGGTGGTGGTGATCTTGAACCCCGTCTATCCGTTCCGTGAGTTGCGCGCATTCCGAGATGGGCAGCCCGCGGATTGCGCGGGTGCGGCCCAGGTGCCCCCGTCGCCACACCGACGAGTAATAAGACCCATGGATAGGCCACTATCTACCTACTGTAAGCCCGCAGCACCCGAGTACATATGACCTCACCTGCCTAGTATCGAGTCCGCACAAGAGCTTTAAAAATAACACTCGCCTCATACTCTTTACTACCCGAAACGCCTCACGACAATCAGCATGAGCTTCGCATCTACTTTACTCACCGGCAAAGTCGGCCTCGTCACCGGGGCCGGGTCTCCGTACGGTATCGGCCGCTCATTGGTTCTCTCTCTTGCCCAGGCCGGGGCAAAGGCGGTCTATGCGACTGACCTGACACTCGCAAATATTCCTTCCTTACAGAAGGAGGTGAAGGAGTCTGGTTCTTCGTGTCAAGTTCACGGAAGAGTCCTAGATGTCACCTCCGAGGAGCAGACTGTCGCCGCTCTTAAAGAAGTCATCGAAAAGTATGGTCGGTTGGACTTTTACTTTGCCAATGCTGGATTTGGAAGTTATAAGTCAGTTATACCATAACATGCGCGAATCCTATCTTGTGGAAGCAGCCTCTCCTTGACGGGGGAGAAAGCCGACGGCATAACCACTGATACTTTACCAGGTCTCTTCAAGATACCGATTCCAAGTACTATGACTTTGCCATTTCAGTTATGCAGCGATCCTTCTTCCTCGCGCTCAAGTATGGAGGCCAAGCAATGTGCACAACATCCCCCGACAAGCCTTCCCCTGGAGGCTCGATCATAGTCACTAGCTCCATGGCCGGCGTTGCCGGTGCAGTCTCAGACCTCGCTTACTGTAAGCTCTGCCTCCCTCTGCAAGATAGAAATGCCTCGCTCATCAGGAACCAAAAGCGACTGCCAAGGCCGCTGTGGCTGGCATGGTCAAGTCTGCCTCTGTACAACTTGCAGCCTCTCACATCCGCGTAAACTCAATTGGCCCTGGTTTTATCCGCACAAGTATTCTCGCGACGTCCGCCAGCACCGTTTCGGGTGCTGCATTTGGCAAGGATTTGGACAAGAACGGTGCCGAAGACGTATTCGAAAGCGTCTTTGGAGGTCGTAAAAGGGAGAAATACTACTACAACCGCATACCAGAGCCTATCGAGATCGCCAACATTGGTGTCTTCCTAGCATCAGACCTATCTGCCGCTGTCAACGCGCAGAACATTGTTGCCGATAGCGGCAAGACGGCGGCGGCCTTTGGGGAGAGCATCATTGCCCCGACTGAGCCATTGAAACCTCTATAGAGTGATTTTGGAGGTATTCACGAGTGTACAGCATGAACGAGTTTCACTGAGAGGAGTCCAGGAATGGGGTCCTAGACACAACTCGCTGTACAATAGAAATACATACTGCTCTCAACAAAGATTGAAATATGTTACAAGCCAGCAGATTTTATAGCATTTTGGGGTTTCTACCGTATTTCTTTCTCCCTTCGCCATATCCTAAACATGCATATGCTCCACACTTCCTTCTCACCCACTTGCTAAAGTTAATGGTCGAGGTCAAACAGCATCTGCTCGATGTCCGGGATATCCCAATCCGAAGCACCAGCATCCAGGAGATCAGTGAATTGCGAGTTGGGATCCAAACGGGGCCAACCAGCAGGGAATGGGTTTTGGAGTAGACGCAGAGTGTTTATGGGTCTTACGTCGTGGTCTGGCGTCGATTTTTTCGACGTTATGAAGGCCTCTGCAATCCGATACAAGGCCTTGCAAAGGTTGAACTGTGCCTCGGCGTACTCGAAAGCCAGCCCAGTCTGTTCAAGACCGCTGAGAACGTCGGCCAGCAGCTTGAGGTCGCCTTGGTCCGAGTTGGTGATGCAATGAATAAAGGTGACAACGAACGGCGTAAATGAGGTGTAGTAGAATATCCTGCAGACCTTTAGTCAAAATATTCCAATATTCTAGGAGTGGCTAGAAGTACCAGTAAGCATAAGTCTGCAAAGCGGGGTGCCCCAAGGATGTGAGTCTGGGAAAGTATGTCAGATGGGCTGTAAGTCCTTGATGTGCAGCATCAAAACAGGCGGGAGAGATGTCCTGCGGGGATCCAGATTGTGTCGTGCCCCGATGTAGTAGAGTAAGGAATGAGAAGTAGACAATGTTGGCTGGCGCAAATGTCTCGTCAAAGGCGTCTTTGCCGTACGCATTGCTGCTGTCCACTCGAACCCAGTTGTCGTGCCAGTGGATGAGCTGCAATTCCAAGTCGGCAGTGACCTCCTTCTTGGCTTTCGCTTCCAGCTTTCTAGCAGACGCCGAGTACAGGCATTCGTAGATTTTGCCTACGATCCTGGCAAACTCGACAAACATATTGAAAGCCAAGTCCCACGGGGCCTGTCCTGGGTCTCTAGAAATCGAACACGGCTTGACGTCGATATCGAAATCTGGAAAGGTTGATGCTCTACCCAGACGTGACGATAAGTTCTGTTCTACGACATAAATATGCCAGAACAGCCGCCGAACTCTCTGTGCCTCCAGCTGCGGAAGCTGTGACACGCGGTCCTCGCGATGATAGCCCAGCGCGAGACAGTGCCTAGCCGCAGTCGACGCCAGACTCGATTGGAGGGATAGTTTGGTACTTGATTGTGCGTGGATCATCTGCATACAAATTAGCAAGTGTAATAAGCCCGATTAGGCCAGTCTTGTTGGTTTCGGGAGAGTGCTACCGCCAGGCCGAGGATCATGGCGTTTTGGGTGCTGGGAATGGTCATAACCTCGTACGATTCTGCGCTTGACTGAAAGTTCCTTTCACAGATAGTTTGATAATGTCTGGTGTCCTGAGGGAGATCTGCATATGAACTCTGGCTGAGCTGGCGCAGGATGATGCTGAGCATGCCGTTAAGCAGGATAATATCTGCAGTCGACGCTGGTTCCACAGGGAAATAGATGCGTTTGCAAAACTCCTCAACTTGAGCGAAGTCGCTAATGCCATGGAATGTGAAAAGCATGGCTTGGGTTCCTAAGTGATGGTAAGTATCGACCGCCAACATAGACTGGCATATTCAATCTTACCTTTTAGCTCCCTGAGTACTCTAAGTGTCTGGATAACGAAACTGGAGGGAGGCAACTCGATGTCACTTTTGAGGCCTTTGCGGGGCATGCCCGTAACGTATTGGTTCCATACTGATCGCGCAGTACTTTGATGGTGGGCTATATCTCGTAACTTGGTTAATTCTAACAATACGGAGGGTGATTGTGATGCCTCGGACGACGTCAGCTCTGCAATCTGGCTGGCGTTCAGCGCCTGTGTGCCAAAAGACGATTCGCCCTCGGGAAGATTTGCGTGTTCCTCATCGACGGCTTTTTCGGGTTGAGGAGTGTCGTAAACATAGTGCGGTGTTGGTTGGGCCTGATCTTCAGACGCACGGTTTGGCCGTGGGCGGAGTGCATTCACTGCCTCTTCAAGGGCGGCAAGTCTCTCCAAGACGTCGGCACTCTGATCCTCATTTGCACTTTGCAATGGCCTGCGAAAAAAGGTCAAAGTCTTGGTCTACTGGGTGCGACAAGAGACTTACCTGGCAGCGTCTCCAACATGCCTCGCAGCGCGGGCGGTAGACCTGGCGTCAGGCTCGCACTCGAGGCTGGATGTGATGCAATTGGAGCAGGGGACAGCCCGGTTGCATCGTACCTATTATGGCTATCAACTGGCTTGTCATCTTACGAAATAGCTAGTATGCGCCTACTTTGCGCATGCGACAATTGCGGCACTGCCAAATGTCAGCTACTGTTGGGCCGGGATGTGACCACCGGCCTTTTCTGGCTAGGTACTGACAGCTCTGGGCATAACGGTCTGTTTGGGGCCCGACTTCCGTTGCATTGTGTTCCTGCTTTTCTTTATCATAGATCTTTGCACACTCTCAAGATAGTCGCGTCAAAAATGGTCTAGGTGGAGAATTCCCTCCACGACTCCGTGACTCCAAATCGTTAGCCAGCCGAGGAAAGGAGAACTGTTTTTGTGCAGATCAAAGCGCGTTGGGTCATTTATCACAACCCTGCAACCCCGCATCAGGGGCTCGGCTCTGTTGCCTTAGTCCCGGCACAGTGACGGCCCCGAACAACCCCCGGTATGTCCGGGTCATGTCTAGCGTTGAAGCTAAAGCGACAGCTGACTTGACGATGTTTCTGCTTCTGTAGGGACTCAAGGAAGTCGCAAGCGTAAAAGTGTTTGTTCTTAGCCTTAAGAGATGTTGAAATAAAGTAGAAACTATAATAGCAAATCAATGCTGCTTAATCTTATCTCTTTAGATATGCTTCAGTAGCTGTGTTACAGCACTCGAAGCTACGTCGCGTACCTGTGCTAGCAATGGTTCCCACAATTCCTAACCAATCGTTCATCGGGTAGTCGGCGTGTACCTATCTATAGGTACTCACCAAGATGTAACGACTGGATGTAGCGAGAAAGTAAAGATAGATCTGTGTAAAAAAAAAAAAAAAAAAAAACGTTGCAAACGTGGGTAGGGTGCTAACCTAGAGCGGCAGATTTTGCGGATTCAGATTGTTTACAGATAATGCCGGGCTGTGAGCTTGAGGAAACTCCCCACGAGCCACGACCCGCCTAGGTCCACAGACTTGCCATGCACCATGTGCTGAGAGGGAGACAATACTTCACTTGCCATGACCAAGTAATATATATGAAGATAACACATCACACAAAGGTGCACGGAAGGGGCAGCGCCGAAGGGTAGTGCAGTTCGTGGATCACTCAAAGTCCCCGTGTATTCCGCGGGACGATGTGGATACCGGGAAATGACTTCAACCCGGCTACCGCGAGAGAACACCGCGAACGGGCTATAAATAATCGTATGTATCCTCAGTATTCTCAAAACATTCTATGATGTCTAACAATAGTTCGACTGGGACTCCCTGAAAAGTCGTCCTTAGCTGCGAAGCATCTACGAGACCTGGACATACGATGCGTTCAACAACCAACTCGATAGCCTTGTTGGCTTTTCTAGCTATTACACCCCTTTCGTTGGCCAACCCTACCGTTCCGAATTCATACGACGACACGCCGATAGTCAAGATCCGCAACGGCACTCTTTCTGGCATCCACAGTACATCATACAACCAAGATTTCTTTCTCGGCATCCCCTTTGCAGCTCCGCCGGTGGGAAACCTCCGATTTGCGAGACCGGCCCCAGCCTTGGCATGGAATGGCACTCGAACTGCCGATAAACATGGAGATTGGTGCATGGCCAACTCCGTTCAATTGTTGGGCTTCAGCCAAAACAATACAGGGGTGATGAGCGAGGACTGTCTCAATCTGAATGTTATTCGACCACGCGGAATTCCTGAGAATCGTCTACTGCCTGTCTTGGTCTGGATACACGGAGGTGGCTGGCAAGAGGGCAGCGGCAGCGACCCTCGATATAACGGAACCTTCTTGGTGGAGAGGTCGGTAGATATGGGCACACCAATCATCTTCGTCAGCTTCAACTACCGTCTCGGCTTATTTGGCTTGATGTCGGGCCAAGTGCTCGAAAGAGCCGGTTTATCCAATATCCTCCTCCACGACCAACGACAGGCCTTGCTCTGGATCCAAGAGAATATCAGGGACTTTGGCGGGGATTCTTCTCGCGTCACTATCATGGGAGAGTCCTCTGGAGCCGGTTCAATAGGCTTCCATCTGCTGGCGTACGGTGGTCGCGATGACGGACTGTTCCATGGAGCCATTGCGGAAAGTGGTGGCCCATTCTCTGTTTACCCGTTTGCCAGTACATCCAAGACAGAGTCAGACTTCTCTACAGTTCTGAGTCTCACCAGCTGCACTGATGCTACGGATGCTCTAGCTTGTCTACGTGATGTTCCAGCGCACGTAATTCAACGGGCCAGCCTGTCCGTGCAGCCCTATTTCACGGTCGATGGAGATCTCATCCCTTACAGAAGTTCTAAACTTCTTCAGAATGCACAATTCGTCAAAGTTCCCCTCTTGATTGGCGTCAACAGGAACGAAGGCACCTTATTCATCCACACCGACATCTCTGGACCCGTGAATACCGATGACGACTTTCTGGCCTTTGTCAAGGGCACAATTGGCAACTATTCTGTTCCAGAGTTTGCTTTCCACGAGTGGCTTAATGCTTATGAAAATGCGACAGTCAATGGTTCGCCTGCCGGCCTAGGCACTGTTCTGGCTAATCCTGGCCCCGAGTACGGCTCGGGGTATGGAAGGGCAACACTGTGGATCGGGGACTATCTCCTGGGAGCTGGCAGAAGATATGCAAACCAGGTCTGGGCTAGGCAAGGTGTGCCCAGCTATAGCTATATCTTCGATACTGTCGTCAACTATATGGACCCCAAGACATTGGGGGTTGCTCATGCCCAAGAGATTCCTTTTGTGTTTGGCAACACCGGCGGTGTTGGCTGGGATCAAGACCCCTTTCCAAATGATCTGAGAGCCAGGAAGAAATGTCTTCACATCGTGGAGGTTATGAGTCGGATGTGGATTAGCTTCGCTGCTACCGGTTCCCCCAACTATCATCAGAGTTAGTTCTCCATTCCTTCAGCTTTCTAACTTTTAACTAAATTATCTAGTGGACAACACTCCCAGGTGGCCAATCTATACACTTAAGAAGCCGCAAAACATTGTTTTCAGCGCAACTGATGGAGTGCATCTTCAGCAGGACACCCGGAGGAAGAGAGCGATGGAACTGTTGACCAATACCAAGATTGACCTTGGCAAACGATCTTCTCATGGGGAATGATTGCATGGGTGTATTTTGGGCTATTAAGACAAGTCGCATGTTACGCAAATGACCTGCTATAGATCTAGACAAATGCATCAATGATGACTCAGCTTGTATGTTGCTGGATCCTGAATGCCGCCCGGCATTCAATGCCCTGTAGTAGAGGCTTTAGTCCAGTTCAGAAATAAAAGACTAAAGACACTATTTTAAAAGAATCTAAAGTCTTAGCTATGATATAGCACTAATCGTTGATAAAGTAAAGCTAAGTTTCGGTCTACTATAGCATAAGGATTTATCTCAGACCGTGGTTCTCTATCCACAGCTAGCGGGGAAAGTCTGATCTCATCCTGACTGTGGCTGGTGCGAATATGTGGCTCACCGTATACGCCACAAGAGCCCGTAGCATAGCATGCCACCCTAGAGCTTCGACTGAGATTCACTCAACTCAGCACTTATAGCGTTTATTAACTAAGTTTTTCAGGGGCATTTTATTTCCTCCCGTCTCTTGTATGTGTCTATCATTTAATAACATGAAAACAAATGTGTGTCAGTAACTTTCCTTAATGCACGATCTCTACACTTATTCAGCTTCAAACGGCTCGGTCCAGTCGCGGGGACTATTTTTGTTATGTTATCCTGACACAGTCTTTCTGCGTTGCCTTATTGCCTTCCTTCAGCTCTTGTAACAACGCCAGGCCAATACGTTGAGAAACTAATTTCTCGTGCTCTCAGGCTTCTGAAATTGATCAGATGAAAGATACCTGCAACTAACACGCCATGTCCTATTAATATGGGTACTTCTTATCAGGAAGTCCCTCGTTTTGATTGGTAGTTGATCATCATCAGTCCCACAGCAACACTCTCAAGTTCACGCTCGGGATAATATTAATCCGTAGTCAAGACAACAAGTGTGCCATTAGGCGCCCAGGGAGTGCTGTGGAACATCCGTTCCTAAAATAGCCCTGATATCTCCACTAAGTGGTGGGCGACACATCAGCAACTTGTTGGTCGCCTGGTATGAGGCCAATGGTACAAATCTAACAAGCGCCAATACTCATGCAGGCTCTGACTTGTTTGCGGAGTGATATATAGTGCATGCCCTTATCAAGGTCAATCAACTGCCATAAGGGAGCATAGTTCTTCTGCAATCGAGTATATCGATGGCCCTTCACTGCATGACATCCGCATCCATAATACATGCCATACTGAATTTATTGCCATTTTACGACATTTCACGCGCCTAAGATGCCTCTCTGTCCCGCTTGTGCCAATATACGCTTTGAGCACCTTCTGACCAGCAGCTGTATGCCCTGGAACCGGACTACATCAGATGTCGAGGCCTGCGCCGAGTCATGCGAGTTATGCGCTTTGATCATGTCAGCAAGCGACAATGAGTGGCTACCCAATAAGACGCTATACATATTCGGAATCCACACCTCTGAGTATAGTCCTGACGAGCCTTCCAGGCTACGATCGGTAGCATTCCAGTCTCTCAATGATGCTGGTGCAAACCTCTCAGTGCTGCCAAGGGGGGAAAGTGGACGTTGGACGGGGAATGATCAATTCCATTTTCAACAACAGTATCCGAAAGCTCCACGTTCAATTCTGCGTGT
Source organism: Fusarium decemcellulare (assembly GCA_013266205.1). Taxonomy (NCBI): domain Eukaryota; kingdom Fungi; phylum Ascomycota; class Sordariomycetes; order Hypocreales; family Nectriaceae; genus Fusarium; species Fusarium decemcellulare. The sequence goes on from JAAGWO010000754.1 coordinate 11,196, forward strand.
AGTTTGCGATATAGGTAAAGCCATGATGCCTGGTTATTGACTTCTTGCGCTAATCGAAGGACCCAGACGCTCCAGCAAGTCTGTTTGATGAGACCTTCTTCCGTTCGGTCAGGCCCGCCGATGACGCCAGTCAAATACGGAAGTGGCTTCAAGATTGCAAGACGAATCATCAATCTTGTGCTGAACCGCACCCCGACCATGATTGGGCATCCATGCCCACTAGGCTCATCGAAATAGGGGAGAACGGAAAGTCTCCTAGGCTCATCGAAGTTGGTGAGAGAGTCATGGAATATGCCGCGCTGAGTCATCGATGGGGAGGAGCAAAGATATGTGTGACGACCTAAGAGAATCTGGACGCCCAAAAAATAGACATCGAATTTGAGAGCCTTTGTTCTACATTCCGAGACGCTCTGGCCATCACATCGAGCGTTGGGTACCGATATATGGATCTGTTCACTTTGTATTTTCCAAGACTCACCCGAGGACTGGGCCATGGAGGCTGCTCGCATGGCAACGATATACATGAACGCAACATTCACCCTTGCAGCTGCTTGTGCCGTCTCTGGTGATACAGGGCTGTTCCATCAGAGGCATCCGGAACAGGTGCAAATGGAATACCGAGGCGCAGATTCAGGTGGAATGAGCAGCAACCAAGATGCATTCTATTTCTTAGAAAAAGCCACAACCGACTCGTTCCTTGAGGAGGTAACTAGAGGTTCTTTGAGCTCTAGAGGTTGGTGCATCCAAGAACGTTGGCTCTCTAGACGTACCATTCATTTCGGACGCACCCAACGGTTTTGGGAGTGTCAGTTAACCATCATAGAGGAATGTGGTTATTTAGGGCGGGCATGGCTCGGTGCAGCAGAGGGTGGATATCTAAACTCCTTGTCGAGTTCTACCTGGCCGGAGGAAGCATTCCGTGCGGTGCGTGGTACAAAGGAAAGCTCCGAGTTTAGTCATTCGTACAACATCGTACAGGAATACTGTAGTCGCGACTTAACTGTGCCAGAAGACAAGCTTCCTGCAATATCAGGGGTCGCTTCTATATTTGGAAGTCGTAGACAAGACGCCTACTTGTCTGGCCTGTGGGAGGGGGATATCCAAATCGGATTCCTTTGGCATTTAGACAACAGGAAGGGCCTCAAGCGACTAAGCAAGTTCCGAGCACCTTCCTGGTCTTGGGCCGCCTACGATGGTCCCATCAAAACCGCATTTGACTGGGATGGGGAGGTGGTGCTTATATCACTGCATCTTGTACGACCTTGGCCAGCAAAGACCCTTATGGAAAGGTCATGTCTGGGTTCATCGAAGGCAGTGGATTTTTGCAACAGATTTCAAAGGCCTGCCCGGTCACAAAGGCTGAGTTGAAGTTCGGTTGGGAGGATGCAAACACTCAGTTACTTGATCTTCAGAGCACTGTGATTGGAGAAGCCTCTTTGGATATCCCAGAGGCTATGGGTAAAACGGATGAGCTGTTCTGTCTCATGATATTTCGGGTCAACGTCGGGTTCAGACCTTGGAGTTATAAGGTATTGGACAGCATGGGTGACTGGGCATGGGGTCTCTTGTTAGAACGTGCTGGGGTTCAGTTTCGGCGAGTTGGTTTGGCAAAAGTCCACCAGTCATTCTTTAAGGGTGCCAAAGAGAAGTTAACTATTATCTAGTCAAAGGATTACTACAGCCAGTTTAAAGACAGCCCTACCACACTCATAAGAGCCTATTCCTTTCCTTCTTTAGATAACACACGTCTTCAATCTTCCAACACAATGCCGTGAAGTTGAATGAAGTCGGTTGACATGGACAGAGATTAAAGATTGCGGAACCGAGATAAGGCATTCTCGTTTCTTCAAAGGTCTACCGTCTGCGTTCCTCCGTTTTTAAAGTATGCAACGTGTGCACGATTAGACTCGGGGCCAGGGGTGACTATGAGTCAAACCGTCGAATGGTAGATATCCAGATCTGGGCGCTCCGGAGGAGGGGGGGGTTTACTATCGGCAGTATAACTCCATTCCCCGTAGGACTCCATTCCATGTTAAGCCTGGCTGCTCGCGGCCTCGGATCTGGAAGAATCAGGGGAGCGATGCCGCCGTTTAAGGATATGAATCAGAGAGTACTTGTTGTGGATTGGGCGTCCCGGTGGCAAGGCTCCGGCGGTTCCTGCCTTATTTCCTGGAACCTGTTTCTCCTCTGTTTTCGACATCTCTTCTGTTGAGACTGTGAGGCTCACACTCTCCCTTGCAAGTGACCGCAATAGTTGAATGTGCCTATTATGCCAGAACGCCCAGGCGATGACGCTTGCCATGATGGTTAGTGTAAGGGGGCCAGTCACAGCCCAGTAGACCCACAAGTGGCGAGTTGCGACCTCAGTGATTGAAGGCTGTGACCAGTTCAATAGAGGCATTGCGAAAAATGTCTATATAATAGTTAGAATATCATGAGATTTAATATTTGTAGAGCCGGCTTTGTTATGATTGAGAAGCTAACTTACAGCCATGAAGGTGCCAGGCAAGAAGAAAGTGGTGAGAATAGCAATGATTTTCATAGCTGCGCTATCTTGTTTACTCGCGACCGCGATTTCCTTAGAGTCTTTGGCGAGACCGACATTAATAAGACTATCTGACTGGGTAATAAGGTTGAAAAGCTTGTAAAGTTAGATTTTCTAACCTCTTATTTCTGTCGAGAAAAGGGCTAGTATGGGTATACTTACCACTGTTTGTTGCGCCTGCATTCGTTCCTTCATGGTATCCCCCTGATATGTGTGTTCGATATTACTTAAGATGAACTCAGCTCGCTGGTCTAACATCTGCGAGGAGACTTTGAGCTTTCTTTGGTATGTGTCTGGCAAAATTTGGTTGAGGCGCTGCAGTTTCTGGCGGATAAATACCACTGAAAGTTGAACCGCACTTATTGTTGCCAGTGCCAAGAACAGCACACTCTGAGCCTCACCAAGTCTTCGTATAAGAGCCCGGTAGTTACTCGACGGGGTCCATTCGTCAGAGATGTTGAAGCCAAATCCGGTCTCCTTTTCTATTTCGTCGAGAGCCACAATAGCATCCGCCAACTGCCGGATTTTAGTTTCGAATGTCAACTCGGCGGCAAGGAGCGGTAAGAGTAGAGGATGACTGCACTCGATGAACTGAGCAGGCATATCTTTGAAGTTATCCTTATTGATATTGCTGTAGTGAGTATGGAAAACTCCTCTAGTCACATTTGTTTGAGGATCGTATCTGAGTATGGAGCTTGTCGATGCCTGGTCGGAATTTTTGCGAAAGATAAAGACTAGCTTCAATCAGTAATAGAGAATTCTAGGTTACATTAGGGGATGTTACGGTTGGTGTTGTCGTTCTGCGAAAACATGCCGATTGCTCCAGAATTCAGAGAGGCGAAGTGATTTTGAAAATGTGGGAGCCCAAAAGCAGTGCTAATGAAACTTGCTTGTTCCTCTGTTATAAGGGGAAGTTGTGATTTATCACAGGGCATTACCATTATCTTAAACCCAGCCGAAGGCTGTAGACCTTCAGGGGAAGATTGAGCATGTTTCAACCACGATTGGATAGGCTGAGTGTGAAAATTCCCAACGTCATATCTTGTGGCGGGTGCCTGTTTCTGAGTTCCTTCATGGTCTTCATATTTCCAACATTCAATTGTCGCAACTTTCAACTCTGGGTCCTCGGGGGGCCATGTGCGTTCAAATTGGGTTGAATTCCAGAGCGAGGCGCCACTTTCCGGGTCTCTAGGCCTTCGAGTATCTGAGTTCTGCACCCCGGCAATTTCCTCTCCTGTAAGAGATTTTAGAACACCGCTGGACATAGCGGCTGCCGGATCAGGTCCCGAGCTTCACCAAAGACAACCCGAAGAGAGAGCTATAAGCCACGGTGCGTCAACATATGTAGTTGAGAGGCCTAGGGAACGAGAGAAAATAACAGAACTTACAGTAAAGATCGAACGTGGAAGCGCTGCTAGTGGTGAGATAACAGCGCAGAACAGATATGAAGGATCGAACACCGAGCTAAGTAGGGCTAACTCAACTCCAATATTCGAAGAATCAGGTGTAAGGAATATGGTGTTTTAAGTTAAAAAAAAAAAAAAAAAAAGAGAGAAAATCCAAGGCTCGGAACATCCAGGTCCCACCGCTAGCAATGCTATTGGATCCACGTCATGTCGCCGCCTGCATAGTTAGTCTCGGCTTTCACATTATCACCAGCTAGTGGTGCAGTGAACGGCCGTGGATGTCGATCATGCCTGGATTTTCAGAAACGAGCAGACATGAGCCAAGCCAATCTTGCCTGAAACTTTAGTGATCCGCATTGATGAGGCTTAGGCAATTAAGTGTAAGTGGCTAGCAGGCCTCGGCCAGGCCAGTAAGCGGACAGGGGTTGGGGTGTCACAACTTTCGTATTCGGATATTTCTGGGCCAGGCGTAACTGGACCAGGGGGATACCGTGTACTGTTTGACTTCCCAAGTGACTAACTGACTGCGAAGCATACAAAGCGGCTGTTTTGCATGGCTGTGGAAATGCTTGTTGTATATCAGTGTGTTCATTCTCATGCCGATGTGTTGCTCTCTTTTATTCGACGGGATGAAGCGGGTAAGTAACTGACTATGAAGCGTCCAGAATTGTACGATGGTAGGATCTTTGCGAGAGGTGAGAGGTACCTCAGTTCGTGAGACGGGTAGAAGCTGCCCCTCTGCCAAGCAAAAATGGGTGGCCTCAATAATCTCGGCCTTGTACAACCCCCACTCTTCAGTAGAGCCAACAGTCACACACCAGACACATTGCACCGAGAACTCAACCCTGTCTTAGGCATTGGGCTTTTCGGCTGGCACTGGTGATTATTGGCACGCTGATAAACCATCAAGGATCCTCAAAGAAATGATGATAGTTTATTAATTGCAGAGCGGCGTATAAAATAGTCGGCTAAAGGCAAACCAGGCTTTAGAGCTAGTGAGATCTTCGCTGGCTGTTGCTGAGATCAGGCTCTCAATTCAGACCACATCCTGCAGGTCGCGACAATGCACCCTGACGGCATGTCTGCTGACCTGTATCTGCTTACCGGGCGCAGGCTTAGTAATGAGAGCAATAATTAATTAGTGACTTCTCTTGCCCAAGGCAGGGAGGCCAATCACAATACTAGAGAACACAGTTTGTACTCTTTAGCAATACCTCAATAGACTCAATAATGCATCGCACTAAACCTTAGTAAATGTAGTGAAACGAAGTAGTAGGGGATAGATTTACCAGAGAACTTGTCATGGCTGGGGGCGAGTTAGACTAATAAAACCACTGCTGTTAAATTACATCGCAGGCCAAAATTAATACAGCCACTGCTGTTAAGAGCCTTCAGTCCAATTATCTCCCATGCCCTTAAACAACATTGCCTACTTCTGTAATCGAAGGTATAAAAGCTCCTCTACCTCATGACGTCCTTCTCCCTAGATGCCACTGGACCATGTAGTTAAACCTTAGATCGTAGTTGTCTGCCTGGCTTGAACTTAGGGTTGCCCAAGTAAGCCCAGATATCCAATGACAAGAACCTGTCCGTGTTGGCGGCAAGTACAGCGATTATGAGAGTCCCGATGAAATAGATGTTGGCAATCGAAAAGATGAATTTCCAAGCGTTGGTCGTCGCCCTCACTACCTCCAGCATGGTGGTTTGAATCAAGGCAGGGGTTATCCCGGGGACTTGGAGCAGTGCCGAAGGATCTCCAGTAGCCTGTGCAGCGGCGAGCGCCTCAAAGAGTGCGGGTAGCGATGTCTGCGGGAGGCCAGCCTTCAAGACAGCCTCACTAACGAATTTGACCAGCTTGTTCTGGAGTCGAGGTTGAAACTGTATATGGGTCAGCATGAGCGGCTAGTACGGGGTGAATTTGAAGAATGCCTACAATGGACATGAAAACAGCTTCTATAATAACTGTTAGCGCAGTCAAGGAACACAGAGGACTGGAGACTCACGTAAGATGGCAAAAAAGAGATTCCTAAAGGCAGCCAAAATCCCAGCAACGATGCCAATGTCTCGTCTATGTACGACTAGGGACGCAGTGACGCCAGACACAAGGAGTGAGTAGCCCTGACCGATACCGCTAAGAGTTAGGAAGGCTTTCGCCATCTGTGCCCGTGACGATGTAGTTGCCGTGAGAGCCGAGAGGAAAACCATGGCAACTGCAATGCCGGCGACAAGATGCCACTTGACAAACTTGGGTCTCATGCAGGCCAGTGATGCCAAAATGAATCCAGCAACCAGTCCAGCAGACCAACATGACTGCAATGAATTAGCAAAGTCTCAGCCAGATTAAGAAACTCCTTACCGTGTCCCAGCCTTGCTTCATGCCTGACTCAGATAATATGCCTTTGAAGAGAACTGGAATGGCCGAGGGAATAAACCAGACTAGAAGGGACATCAAGCTGCTGAGTATAATCTGGGAAAGAACCGCCCAGCTACGGAATAGATAGGGTGGAAAAGCACTGTGTTCATGTCCGAAAAAGAACTCTGATAATTGTTAACTTCGATTCCATAGTGATACAGGTAATTCTTACCATAAACGAAGAAGGCCACTACCACAAAGCCGAATACCGTGACGAGAGCGATCATCTTTGGCGTGTCCCAAGCTACAGGATAGTCAATAACTTTGAAGCATATGTCAGTCTAAGGACTGGACTTACCATAGATGGTTGCTCCCCACAGAAGGAAGTAAGTCAACAGTGAAAATGAGATCGCCAAAGTGATTAGCCCCTTCCAATCCTTGCTTTTCAAGTGTTCGGCCTCTGGGTCATCATGTAACTGTCGGTGTGTAGGTGGGTGGTAGGAGACAGTTAGCCCAACGGTCGCCACGAAGGATAAGATGGCATTGATCGAGTATGGCCACCGCCAGCTGTCCGATGTGTTCTGGTACAAGGCTTCGGCTGGAAGGCGTGTGTTAGCATGTAAATTTGTGAAGCGATAAGGTTTCGGTCTTACCGATAGCTGGGTTCATGGCAAACAGGGGCGCGAGGAGGGAAAGAGAAGCTCCCACGACGGCGTAGCGGTGGCGTACTGGGACAAGCTCTGCCAGAGCCAGGAACGGCCCAATAATCTGGATCCCAGTTCCAATTCCGATCAAAACAGCCTTCACTAAAATGAGTTGAAGAACAGAGTAGGCCATTATATTGTTCTTACCAGTCCAACAATCGATCGTGCGTTGGAGACTCGCCCAGTGGCAAGGAAGCCAACAAAGGCAATGAGATTTCCCAAAACAAAGACCCATCGGCGACCAACGAAATCCGAGATGCGGCCAAGGAGGATCGCGCTCAAAGCCTGCGAGAAGAGAAGTGTGGGATACGCCCAGGCGATGGTCGTACTCGGCGCTATACCAGCATTAGCAGCAGTCTTCGTGGCGGATGTGGATACTTACCCAATGCGAGGGGGACGTTGCTCGTGAGCATGTTCCAGGTAGGGGACGTGCCTAGAAAGGCAGCATAAAAGCCAAATGATATGGAGAGGAAGGTGACAATGAATTGCACACTCCCGTAGGTGAAGTTGGCTGGTTCACCTCTTGGGCTGTGATCACGATCTGTGTTTTCGTCATGTTGGGTAAAGGGGGGTTTCTCTTCTTCTTTCATGAGCGACATGATATGATGATTGAGCTAAGGTTGGCTCATACACCAGTCAAACTTGAACAGGATTGCGGATAGTGTTGGGGTTGTAGCAATTGGATTGTCAGGAGCTTATACTGAATGGTTGACAGATGCCAGGAGCAGAGGCTACTTATAATCAGAGACCAATTGCTTCCTCCCAGCCATATCATTTCACAATAGATACTTCATAGACGGCACGGTACTATCGCTGGACGTCAGATAATGCCCGGCCCGAGGTCATTTACACCCACTAGATAACACTACATGCCGCCCTTGGCCTTAGTATTGTGATCATCCACACCATTTCAACCCCTGCGTCAAATCATTGAAGACTACTTAAAGACGATCACTCACGCCATTGCCAGATTGGGCTCACTTGGGGCAGATGGAAGACAAACAACCGAAACCGACAAGCTGTGCATATACCATTGCATCATCCCACGGCAGTAACTCTCGTGCCTGTCCACAAGCGGTGTGGCCAGAAACTCTGGACTGACAGATAAGCTTGTTGATAGCGTCGGAGCTATCCTTTGCTGGCTGTAGGTACTGTCTGAGCCGCGATAACGTCCACGAGAGGTATTTCGACTCTATCTAGAACACCAGCAACGATTACAAGGCCATTTTTTACATTCTGTATATGACGGACTTCGTTGTCAGCCAGTATCCGCTTCGCCGCTCCCAAAAGGGGTACCATAGGGCAGGAACGGGGTACTGAGGTCCCAGATTCGGAAGATTGCCGAAATGCAATGCGACCATTGCTTGAACCCTTGCATACCCCGCACGAAACTCTTCAATAAGACCTGAACGTCGGGTCACCCGAAGCTCTGGACTTTCGACATTGTTGATCTACCCTCGGGTATTCCTATTAGGGCAAGGCGCTACCACTACTCGGCTATATATTCGTCGTGTGGGCTATATGCCGGGTCCGGGGTAAAAAGCTCCTGAAGTGCCGGGTCCCGGCCCGATTGAATCCGGGGTAATTCATCTGGGGTAGACAGGGGCATCAGGATCTACCAGATACCGGGAACGGGATGACATGTTCTTGTTGCGCTTAAATGAGCGACATGCATTCTGCAGCTTGCCTCTCTGGGATGTGTTGGGCCGAACGAGGAAACCCCTCGGATAATATTGCCGAAATTGCTCCGCTGATAGCCTCCAAATTACCAATAGAATATTGGTCCGGGTTCGTCGTGGTCTTGGATCGCACTCAATGGTATCCGTAAAGATGCCTAACTCCGGGCCATGTGCTACTCCGCCGGACAATCCTGGTTCCAGCACATGGCCTCCATAGGCTAGAGTGGGTATGGAACAATTTCGAGCCGATTGTCGGTATGACGGTCATGAAAGGTTCAATCATATCTTGCCTCTACTTCGTACCTATTCTGACCTTGCGTAGCGGAAAATGTTACCGTGACAAACCACGATGGCCCGTTATCGAAGACAGAAATTATACGGGCTTTCACCTTTTACTTGCCGAAGGTCAGTGGTCCTGACATGAAAACTCTCGACAGTTTACATGACTTCTGTTGGCCTTGGCCAAACGGGCGTATGGAAGTTGACTACCTCTGATCCTTTCTCTATCTCGTGCTAGTCTACATGAAGAAGGGAGAACATGACTAAGGACCATGTTCCCGTCCCTGTCATAGGTATTTTTTCTTCGATTACCTCGGAAGGTCAGTATTGATTGCCCTCTCTGGTAGGCCAAGCTCCATAACCCTCCTCGTCGTCCTCGACGGCAACGGTGTTAACCTGCTTTGATGCTGATTGCATCATTCTCCCCCCGGAATGTCCGAGGCAGCTATTCCAAGTCAAACTCAATCGTGGTAGCTCTACTCTAATGCCCCTGGGGAAGGCGGATTCGAATGTCGGGCGGACGAGTGCGCGATCCCGAAGGCAGACACTTCAAACATAGGCAAAGCCAGGAGCCCAACGTTGCCACTGGCCTATCTGAGCAACGGTATTACCGGCCTTCCCATAGGCTTGTGATGTCCTTTTTGGATCTGATCGGATGTTCCGGCGCCTTCTGAAGGACCCGGATGAATAACTATGAGCGATGGATGGGGGCATGTGCGGAGTTTCCGATGGTCGGGGCGGAAGCCGGGTCAGTAGCGCCGGGCCGGAATATGCCCGGCCGATGGAACGCCAATATCTTGATGTGCGTAAGGCGGTGGAAGGCTTGCGCCGACACGCCTGTTCAAGGCTATATCTGATAGGTAGCTTCATGGGGTCGTGGAGTATCCAATCAATAAGTATAGAAGATTTGGATTCGTGATTCTTGTTATTTTCGGGATTGCGGCCAGCTCCTATCATCGTGATAATGCAAAAAAGAGAGCACACTTTGTTCATTGTATGGTCTTCCAATGACGATGATTCGCCGTCGAAAACAGCAATTATAAGAGTTCCACTACTGCTTGCCAAAGGTCAGAGCTACTGACAAGAAAGTCCTAACGACATGTTCTAATCCCTGTCAGATGACAGCTCTTCTGCGCTTACCTCGGATAGGTCAGCATTGATCACCCTCCCTGGTGGAGCCACCTCTTGTACACTGAGTCGATGGAACAATGTCAACTTGACTACCAGAGGTTTTAAGCCTGGGCTTTAACTACACGCTGGATAGTGTCGTCGACTGACTGCTCTGGGAGCTTCAGGAGTCTATTCCACTTGGCCGTGTCCAAATGAGCATGGTCTTCCAGACCAGCCTCACCGAATACAAGAGCTTCGATGAGTTTTGAGCCTCCCCCAACTATGTCGCCCTGTCCAAAAAGCTTTTGAGCATCGGCTCTGACATCATCGGCCGAGACATTCGAAACTTGCCATTTGGACCCGGTCTGCTTCTCCAAAGCACCCAAGACATCCAATTGCGTCGTGGTAAACGACTCGACAAAGACAACTTGATTCGCAGTCTCTTCAGGGTGAGCGAGAATGGCCACCAGTGCGCGGCCGACTTGGTCCCCGTTACTGGCCGTGAACCTCGTCTTGCCACCATCAACTAGCCGGGCTCTACGGTCTTCAAGGTCAAAGCCCCAAAACCCTAGAGGCAGTCCCTAAGGAATCACGACCGGTTAGTTGCGACTCGAGTTCATATTACATGGGAACTTACCCAATCAAACAGGGGACCGGTGATCAAGGCAGTCCAGCTCATGATATCCTGCTTTGTGCGCAAATAATCCAGTTGCTTTCTCTTGGCGCCGAAGAATGGAACCGCAGCTATGACTTCGTCGCTCTGTGCCCGTTTCAACAATCATCCGTGTCCCAGCTATGGATTATGGGTACCTACCGACGTATCTGATCCGTACTCGCTCGGGATGATCCTCTTGACCCCAGCCGTAATAGCTGCCTCGATCACGACAGCTTGGGTATCGAGAGATACGATAGGAATCATGCTGATCACGGCATCCTTGCCCTTGAATATCTGAGTTAAAGACTCGAGATCAAACTCCGTCTTGACGACCCTGATACCCCCAGGGAAAATTGCTTTGGATGTCGGGCGTATGACTACTGTGACCTCGAGGTCGGACGCTTCAAAGATAGGCAGAGTCAGGCGCCCAATGTTGCCGCTGGCCTAAGCAAGTAATGCCATTAGCAATGTATTCCCGTACACCGGTATCGAATTTTCCAATACGTACGCCGACCAAGACCACACTCTTGTAAGATGTTGACATGGTTGTTGTGTTGCGTGTTATCGTGACAGACTGCTTCTCGGTTGTAGTAAGTTGCGTTTTGATGACGAAAGAGCTTATTCTAGATGCAAGAAAATGGATGAGTTCTCGCTTTAAATCATCCTCTTTCTTTCGGCAGCTAGGATGCGAATCTACAATATGATTACGAGAGACGGAGGCGGATCTGCGGACTTTGGGATGGCTGGCGGCGGAGGACGGGGACACCTGAGTAGCATCGGAGTCGTATACGCCCGTTTCTTGCGGAACGGAGTGACCACGACGCCGGCTGTCTTTTTCAACTTGGGCTACCTGGCTTCTGTAGGCGGCATGATAATTAATCACTCGGCTGCTTTACAAATGACTACGTGGACAGACGTTCCGGAGGACATCAAGCCTTCTGTCCCGTCGCACGCCACTACCTCTATGCAGGCGTGACAATGGAAGGCGCCCGTCGCCACGCAACGTTCAAGAACCTTCCTAAGAGATAGTTGCGTCACGTCCCAGAGCATTCTATTCTGGATAGAAGATTTGACTTCACACCCCTTTATCACTTCTAGTAAAGCAGTCGACTTCCCCTGTATGACAGAACCATCGAGACAGAGGCATCATGGATTGTGTAATTATGTAAATGCATGATAGAGCTTACAAGTAATTTTTTAAGTGTTTAAAATATTGCATTACGACAAATTGAGCAAGACTTATTCTACCTGTAACCCATGTGCTCCCCTTACCCGTTCATCCTGACCACCAGTTTACCACCCGACACTTGACCACTCCGCAGTTTATCCAACCCCTCCGTAATGCCCTCGAATCCCGTCTTCTGCTCGATAGTAGGGATTGGCTTCAATATGTGCGTCAGTTGCGGCAATGTTTTATAGAAGCGGACCAAAGCTTCACGATCCGCTGGTTGGGCCTCGAACTTTGGGCCAATCGGCGGCAGCCATTGGAATGGGTGACCAAGAGCTGTATATGACATGACCAGCTCGTAAGTGACATTGGGTAGCTTTGGCTTGCCATTGGGCAGCAGGACAACGACTTTACCCCCCTTGTTCTTGATGACTTCGGCACATATGGAGGTTGATTTGCCTTCAGAGAAGCAGTCGACCGCCTTGGATATGTTGGGATAGTCTTTGGCTATGTCTTCTGCAACTGTGGCGGAGCTGTAGTCGTAGACAGCGTCGGCACCATAGGTCTTGACCAGGCTAAACGAACGCGGCGAGGCTGTCGTCACGACGGTATATCCAGCCGCTTTTGCGAGCTGTATGTGGAACAGGCCGGCACTGGTAGACCCCGCGTAAATGAAGATAGCCTCGTCCCGCTCGATCGCTGTTTTGCCATCGACAAAGGGGATACCATGTCGGACATTGAGATCCAACATGGCTGTCACAGCCGAGACGCCGTATGTGGTTGCGTCCGTATCGTTCATGCTGTCTGGTACCTTCCACGCCAAGTCTGCGTCGACCTTTAAAAATTCGGCGAATGCACCCTTGTCTCGATAGAGTCCCCCGTGAACAGCGCCGGCGACGCGATCACCGACCTTCCATTTGGTGCTGGCCGAGTCTCCGACTTTTTCGACTACACCAGCATAATCGCAGCCAACGATGCAGTTTGGAGGAGAGATGATGTCGAGGTGTTTGAAATCGGTTGGGTTCAGTGCGACAGCGTTGACTTTGACAAGGATCTCGTCGGGCGTGATGGTGGGAATTGGCACATCTTGGACGCGACCACCTGCGCCACCCAGAGATGACTTGACGGCGATGTTGGCCAGGCGGGTGAAGAGGAAACGGTTGGTAACAAGAGCCTTCATGGTGTTTGCAGGACGAGAGTGCGTGATCCCCAGCAGTAGAAGGACCGTGATAAGGGATGTGTTTTAGTTGAAGAAATAGCGTAGGAATGTGGGTATCGGGGCTACCATGTTATAAACATCAACAGAAAAGTGGCGTTTATTATTGCAAAAGCGATCTGCCGTTGAAGAGTTAGAGAGCACGTTAGACAGCGCACGGAGACGTGACATAACGCCGTCGAGGTCGGGGCAACTCCTGCCCCGACGGGGTCAAAGCCTAATCTCGCGCCGCGATCCACTCTGATTTGTCATGAACGCCTTCATCATGGTATACGTAGACCTCGGCATGCGATTGTGTATTGAATACAAAAGGGAAGAACTCATAAGAATAGGTGCTGGGTCAGAGCATCATTTTTGACACCGTCTCATACAACAACTTACAGCTGTGGCTATTAATTGGGCCATAAGCTGACAGACGCACCATCCGATCCTAGCTCCAGCCTCGCCCCACAACCTCTCACCCTTGGCAATGTCGAAAGAAGGACAACCATCCGTCCTCATCACTGGGTATGTCTGATCCAAATTTGCCGTCTTGGTTGGCTAAAAGTAGCTGGCAGATGCTCCAAAGGCGGTGCCGGCAACGCGCTGGCTTTGGAATTCGCCTCAAAAGGATACCGCGTCTTTGCGACCGCCCGGTCCCAGAAGACCCTGTCTAATCTGAAAGACAAGGGTATCGAGACACTCGTGCTCGATGTCACGAGTAGTGAAAGCATTGGCGCCCTGAAAGACGAGATCACGTCTCGCACAGGAGGACGCCTCGACGTCTTGTTCAACAACGCCGGCACCCGTAAGCGCGCCATCCGTATAACTTACTTTGCGATGCTTTAATATGCTGATTACGGCGTCCTTCCAGTTTACGAAGCCCCGGCCGTCGAAGCTGATCCAGCACGCGTTCGAGCACTCTTTGAGACCAACGTGTTTGGCTTGATGGACATGGTTTCCGCCTTCACGCCCCTTCTCGTAGCCTCCGTGGCTTCCAATCGCTCCCGAAATAAGACCCCAACCATAATCAATGTGGCTTCTGTCCTAGCTCGCCTACCAAACCCCTTCTCGTAGCCTCCGTGGCTTCCAATCGCTCCCGAAATAAGACCCCAACCATAATCAATGTGGCTTCTGTCCTAGCTCGCCTACCAAACCCCTTCTCTTCTGCCTACAATGCGAGCAAGGCTGCCGTCGCATCCTACTCAGATACCCTCCGACTCGAACTGCAGCCTCTCGGTGTCAAGGTGGTAACCTTGTACATGGGAGAGGTGTCGACACCATTGATGGCGACCGAGAACATCAATTTCGGAGCGCATAGCCTGTACCGTGATGTGGAAGAGGCAGTCAAGGCCAGAACAACCACCCACCTGGAGAAGACGATGCAGCCGGCCGAGTTTGCTCGACAAGTCGTGGCGTCAGTGATCCATGGCAAGGACGCTTTCATGTGGAAGGGTTCCAATGCTTTTGTGGTCTGGTTGTTGAATGCAGTTGGCCCGAGAAAGGTCTTTGACAGCGTCATGCTCAAAAATGCTGGTCTACACACTACTGAGGCAAAGTCAAGCGTTTACAAACTTGGCCAAAAATGGGTTGGAAAAGCTGCTTGAGGGTTGACTCAGGACTTGTAACTGTAGAGATGTCTGGGTTGTCGCAGGAACTAGATCGGTTCCAAGCTGTTAATATATAATATCTTAGAACGTTTCTAGCAGTACATTGACGAATGCAACTACTGGAACATGAAAAGAAGGGGTTATCCAGAGCATCTAGATTCCATCACCGGACCGACCTTTCCAAGCCTTATCCAACATGTCCTTCACAGATGTAGCTTTGATCTCGGGAAACCTATGGTTCAATGCTTTCTGGTCGGGGAAGTCAAAGACTCCTTGGGTCACCCAGAAGCCAAAAACAGAAAACAGCTTCTGTGTCCATTCCTTGGCGAAGTAGGAGTAGGCAGCGACCTGACCAGGGAGCTCTGTTATTTCACCTGATCTCAGCTTCTCAACGCTATCGTATACGACGATGAATTCTTCTCCTGCATTTACATGTTCAATGTTAGTAATGAGACGTTAATGAGCTGGGTATTGATCTGTGCAAGGGTGAAGTAGGGGGGATGTATCACCTTTGGCATCTTGGGCAAACTTTACGAATTCATTCCAGGTCATTTTATCGCCTATAATGTATGTATCACGCTCCCATTGTGGAAGGTCTAGCGCGGCGACGACGTACTTGGCCACGTCTTTTGAGTATGTAAACGTCATGGCCTGCTCACCATCTCCAGGGATGGCGGCGCGGTTGTTGGCCATGTCGACGACAAAGGTAGTTTGTGGGATATATGTATCGACATGAGGCATTCCATAGTACTCCAGAAACCAACCAAGATTGAATGCAGTCCACTCGAGGTCGGTTTCGGCAAGCTGAGCATACGCATCTATGTGCTGGAAACCGTGGGGTAGCTGGCTAAGATATCTAGGGAGAGTCCTTGTCAGTATGTATGTGCTGCACCAACCACGATTCAACTGCTGTCGCCAGAAAGAATAGACGTACTCTGTAGATGGTCGAACTGCCCAAGTACTGGTGACAAACCGCTTTGTTGGACCACTACTACCAGCGGCTTTAATGAGGTTGAGCTGGGACTCGCCGACGCCAATGACATGCATCGCAAGGGCTGAGATGACTGTGTGAACCTCGTGGTGTTCGAGCACAGCCCGCAAAGATTCGATGTCGTCGTAGTCTACCTCGATGGCCGGGAGGCCCAACTCGATGCCATCAGTTGGCTGTGCCTGGAGTGCGTCTGGGTGTCAGTTTCCAATTCTGTCTATTTTTCATGCAAGTATCCATACTCCCCGGGTTAGAATGATCGTCTTGTGTGCTGGTTCATTCCTCAGCGCGTCTGCGATGGTGCGGCCGACTCCGCCAGTGCCTCCGGCGATTGCGACATTAACCATCGTGAATGTGACTGTGTATGAGATGTACCGCGACCAAGCAATTGATTTGGAAGAAATTAGCGCTGAGATATGGATAAATGGAATATGAGCCGACGAAAAAGGCACATCAATAACAATATCAGCATGTCAAGTATTCCCAATGTGCAAATATAAGCCTTATCTACTCCGATGCTCTCCTAGGATGATGATTAGAAACACGAGTTGGTCTTTCCAGTCTTGGCATCAAAACCACCCGATACCAACTTTCAGTGCCTCTAATGCTTCGGCCGAGTTTCGTCCGCAAGTTTTGGTCTTCCTTTGAAGTTGGCCCGAGTCGGGGATAAGGTTGGACCGCCTTCCACGATAGCGCTTTTCCTATTCAAGTTGAGTTGGCCCCATGGCTTGTTTACGGATATGTAGGTTGTAAAGCCACCTCAGACCCTTAGCAACTGTCATCATCTTCGCGGATAACTATCATTCTACGTAAACGGAACGATCATGGTCATCATTGCAGTTGCAGGAGGTACCAGCGGCATAGGTCGGGCAATCGCTGAATCGATTCACCGTAAACCCGGCTACGAGGTCAAGATCTTTAGCAGAGCGGTAGGGGTTTAACATCCAGTTAGTTCCAGTTTGTAGCTGTTGATACAAGTAGGCGAATCCTGAGCTTGCGTCTCAGACCGGTATAGAGGTGGTTGCGGTCAATTATCACGATGTTGAACGCCTAACCAAGACCCTCGAGGTCTATGACGTCGATACTGTGATTTCAGCCCTCTTCGTCACCACTGATGGCACTCCACAGGTCAATCTGGTACGTGCTGCCGAGCTGTCAAAGAAAACGAGGCGGTTTATCCCCAGTATCTGGGGGATCCCGTACTCTGAGGAGTGAGTCCAGTCCAAACGTTGAGCGGTGTTTCTGCTGCCATTCTCGTCCCAGACTCATCGAAATCACGCAGCCAGGTCAACGAGAGGAACATGCAAATTGGCCGGTCCAAGCTCGAGGCTGTCGAAGCTCTTGAACAGACAAATTTGGAATACACCTTGTTCTACGTCGGCTACTTTCTCGACTTTTGGGGCTACCCACGTGTGCCTTCGTATCAGCGCCAGAATATCGTTGTCGTCGATATCGAACACAACACAGCGGCAATTCCTGGCACGGGTGATACTCCCGTAACCTTTACGCATACTTTTGACGTAGCCGAATTCGTCGCGGCAAGCCTTGATCTCCCAAAATGGGATCGAGAGAGTTACGTCGTCGGCGATACCGTCACCTGGAACGAGTTTCTTCGCATTGCTGAAAAGGTCAAAGGTAAGGCAGATGGCCCAAGCCATTAGACCGCGTCCCTGCCGTTATTAACGTCGCATCTGTTATAGGGGAAAGATTCCAGGTGGTGCATGACACGCTAGAGAAGCTTCTAGCAGGGACAATCACGGAGCTGCCTTCGCACCCTTTGTTATACAGCCAGATGCCCAAAGAGCTGATTCAGGCCCTGTTCGCCACATTTGGTGTATGGTTCGAGCAGGGTTTATTTCATCTGAAGCCGACCAAGACTCTGAACATGATCTTCCCAGAAATCGTAGCTCGAACGGTCGAGGATATCTTGACTGAGGGTTGGAAAGCTGGCTAAGAATGTAAATTAGTGTCGTCATGTCGTTGCACCTAGATTAGCCTCGCGTGCTACCCACCATAAAGTTGATAAGCCATAATCACGTTCGTCCATCTTCTTGCCCTTGTGACATAATCTTGTGCTCGGCATGGGGTTCTTGGTGCCAATGCGCCAACCCGCGGATTCCACGCGTAGTTGCCGAAGGTTAAGTTGGTCAAGTACGCGTATAGAGCTGGCCGCTATGCCATAAACAGCTAGTTCCCCCGAATCGGGGCCCAACCAGAGCCAAGTTCATTACAAAAATGGCACGACCCGGCTTTGTTTAGTAAACAAATATGTGGTTGGGTAGCCAGCTCGGATCACATCATATCATTGCGCCAGAGCCTTTACAAGAAAATACGGGTCCGCTTGTCTGAGCACCGGTGTTCGTTAAACGAACAAAAAGAACTCGGGACAAAGGAGTGTACCCAGCCGAGATGGCTTTCTTCAAATGTTACTAAGATAGGCCGTATTGGTCCAGTCTGGATAGATAGGGAGTGTGAGGTGTATATTAGCAGCTGGTAAACACGTATTTCGAGTAATGTATATTTTGTCCATGTCACCATTTATAAGCGGACAAAATACACCATATCGCCGCCAACAGCGTACTGTTCTACCCTAGAGAGGTACCAAAGCTCAGGAGGAAGGTGTGGATCACTGCCTCATGATTCAGTGCAGCACCGGCCTAATATGTTCCCGATTCAACTGGCTTTGGGACAACATTCCTTCACTTCCATGGCCTTATCGCATGACTCTTTATGGCACTAGCGAAACCAAGTGCTCGAGATCCATGCGTTTGACAACGGCAATTCAATCTCCGCTCCGCTGCGGAACGGACAATCACAGAAGATTCGGTCTCCGGCTGTCTTTGTCGGCGTCTTCGAGATGTTTCCATCCAGCTTTTGATCGGTATCGTTGGTATATATTACCAGTGCTTTCTCTCAAAGGCCAGAAAGACATTCCCAGAACAATCTCATCATCCTACTTGCAACTTCTTAGCACCCCCTGATCTCACCTCCTTATCTTCAAGATGGGCTCTCCCACTATCATTCTTATCACCGGTGCAAACCGTGGCATTGGTCAAGGTTTCGCGAAGACGTTTCTCGCCAGGCCCTCTACGACTCTCATCGCCGCCGTACGAGACCCAGAACATTCGACCTCAAAGGCACTTGAGGACCTTCCGAAAGGACCTGGAACCCGGCTTATCACGGTCCGGCTCGACTCAAGCAAGCCTGATACTACTGCAGCGGTGATCAACAATCTTCAGACTGATCACGGTATTGTCTCACTGGATCTCGTGATTGCCAATGCCGGTATTGCACTTGACGGAAGCAGCGTTCGCGAGACGAGTCTAGATAACATCAACAAACATCATTTGGTCAATACTGTGGCTCCGATTGCTCTCTTCCAGGCAACTGCCGACCTGCTTCGAGCTAGCAAGACCGAAAATGCTACCTTTGTTGCAATCTCCACGTTGATCGGCTCAATTGGGGCCATGGAAGGACTTGCTGGATTTCCAAACACGCATAGCCCTTACGGTGGTAGCAAAGCGGAACTCAACTGGTTTGTCCGCCGGCTCCACTTTGAGGAGCCCTGGTTGACCAGCTTCGTCTTCCACCCTGGCCTGGTCGAGACTGATCTCGCAGCGGGTGCGGCTAAAGGAACTGGTGTGAGGCTCTCCGACCTTGGAGCCATTTCCGTCGAAACCAGTGTTGCGGCCATGGTTAAAACGATTGATGAGGCCTCAAGAGAAATTGGTGGCACATTCCAAAACTACGACGGAACTACATTGCCTTGGTAGATGTCAAAGGAGCCTGGAGCTCGGGGTCGCTGATCAGGGTCGACATAGCACCAGCAACTGTATCTAGCCATACGTTTTATTATCGAACAGGAAGATTGTACTAGATCATAGGACTTTGTTGAACTTGTTCCAAGACCAAATAAGAGGAGATAAGGCAACGTGATACAGACACTTTTGACTTCAAATCATGACTAGGCCAATACTCATAAGAGCAATCACTTGAAAGATAATTCCAAGTTCAATAACATCATACAAATCTTGGTTTCCCGAGCCAAATCAATCCCGGCCTAACTTGGCGTTGCCCATCTACTCGAGAGACAGTAAGGGCTAATGGGTCTCGATCGAGTTCTGAAACCGCCATGCTGTTCATGAAAGAGGCTTTGAAGAAATTTTGTCTCCGCTCCGGTGTAAGCTGTGCCAAGAGCTAAGGAGATGAGCCCGATTGCTTTGTGTACTGAGTCCATAGGCTGGTTCAACTCGTCCCCGCAACGAACAATGCCAGAATCTTCCTACAGAGAGTAGAATTTGACCCCTTTGCGCCGCATATAAAGCACCGCCTATGGATTACCAACGAGTAGTCAAATGTCAGTTTTTGTCACGGTAACAACTTGGACAACCAACCCAGGTAAAAAGGAAGTCAACAGCAGTTGCAGCGCAAAGAAGTAATTCCTCAGCATCATTCTAGTCCTTTATCTATGGAAATGGGCGCTATTTCTATCTACGATACTCCGCGACTGCCTAGCATATTAGTCTTGCATTAGGCAATGAAAAGTCTAACTAATACCCTTCACATGTGCCTCGGTCTTCGGTACAGCCCGGCTCTCCGGGTTATTAATCTAATATTGTCGCTTAAAATTATAGTTTTCGTTGACCCATGTCTCCCAGTGCGCAACGGCGCTATGATCAATTTAGGCACTCGATCGGCTCTGGAATACCCCGTCGGGGAGTCTTTTCGCCAGGACCTTAGACCATCTGCTATCCATGCATGGCGACACCCCTGTTTCCACTCCATCAAGTTGTATTTAT
Source organism: Fusarium decemcellulare (assembly GCA_013266205.1). Classification (NCBI taxonomy): domain Eukaryota; kingdom Fungi; phylum Ascomycota; class Sordariomycetes; order Hypocreales; family Nectriaceae; genus Fusarium; species Fusarium decemcellulare. Next base: position 31,687 of record JAAGWO010000754.1, read on the forward strand.
AAGCAATGAGGCACTATGATATATATTCCAGGGCTCTCTCTTTCAATAAACTCCACATATGACATCCGAAAACTAGTGGACAAACAGCCTGAACCAAGCCAATTATGAGTGCAATTATTGAAGAGCCGATCACTCTTAGGAGCGGTCTCACGCTGCCTAACAGGCTGGTCAAATCCGCCATGGCGGAAAACCTAGCAGACAGCAAACTTTTGCCCACAAAGCCTATCTACGATGCGTATGAGGCCTGGGCCGGGGGAGGCTGGGGCCTCATTCTCACTGGTGCGATCCTACCCCCTTGAAGCAATATGAAATGCTCAACATTGTCCAGGAAACGTACAGGTAGACCCCCGATACTTGGGACAGGCCGGTGACGTGGCAAACAACCC
>JAAGWO010000756.1:0-17528 GCA_013266205.1 Fusarium decemcellulare
GGGGGGGAGGAGAGGGGGGCCCGTGTTGTATTGGGTGTTGGGGTCGATCACTCTTCACACGAGAGATGGCGATTTTTAGTCGACGATTCTGAGTGGCAGAGAACCGAGCCATTGTATCACTCTGTATCCGTGGGGCTTGATTGGGATCGAATCGTTTCCCTTTGGTTTCGTCCGACCCTGGTTCGATTTTTCTTGATCTTGATCATGAATGGACACCAACGACGCTGAGCTGAGATGGGCGGTGTCGACGAGTCCAGGTCTAGGGGCCGCCAGTTTAGTTGACAACATGTCTCTGCAGTAGCGAGAGAGATGGGGCGGCAAAATACTCGATGAACCAAATACGAAATACTAGACAATGGCAGGAAAAGGGGCCCAGTTGTGAATGAAGGCAATTAAAAAAACAATGGACAGAGTTTCCAAGATTTCCCGTTTAGAGTTGTATCGACCCATCGAGTCGCATCGAGTACGCCGACAACACCTTATCTGAGGTTTCTGAGAGCGAACGGCCAACTCGGGGAGTGGGTGGAGTGACCGGTGGGGTGACGTTAGCAGACCGCATGAGTTGGTTGAATGCGTCTATGTTTCATCTCCCGCTCTTTCTGCCAATCGATACAAGAAGGAGAAGGCCAGGCACGGATAAACGCAAAAGGTCAACTGCAGAGAGTCGAGACACAAAGTCATGAAATCGACGAGTTTCGCGGAAACAGGCAGAGAGTTTTTAAACTGAACGAGGTGGGCGGTGCCAAGGCGTGGAACTGCACCAAAGCGTGCGTGTATGTATACCTACCTTTCTTGTTCCGTCAGCCAACTCTCTCTCTGTCTCTAAGGAAGTGGCAGTAAGGCGCAGCGATGAACCAAAAGCCTGACTTTACCGGACTTGGTCAATTGAGCATCCTGCTGGCTGGCTGGCCATGGAGCCCTGGCGCATAAATGGTCGTCGTCAATCAAGGTTGGCATGCTGCATAAACCAATGAGCATCGCCCAGGTTGATTGTTGTGAATCTCTAGTAACGGCAAGCCGAGAGGAACAGAGCGAGAGAGAGCACAGCAGGGAACAGAAAGTTTGGGCGAGGTATGTACTTGCGAAAGCTCCTCTCTTTGTCGCTTGACAGAGTTGATGCGAGTAGAGAGCCAGGAGAAAGGGACAATAAATGCATGGAAGCCAATGCCGAATAACTAATCTCTGGCAAATGTCCGCTCCGAGCCAACTGATTGCCCTCCCTTGGAAACTAAAACACGGTCTGGTCTCTGCCATTCTCATTGCCTCATCACCATCCTTACCCCCCCTGGCCGCACAACAAAGTTACCTACTCGCTAGGTCGTCACAGTATTTTTTCCGCCAGCAGTTTACAGGCCGCCTACTCGTGTTGCCCCCATTCTCAAATCTGTCTTGTCATCTGCTGCTGCGCTGGCCATCATCCATCCCGCTTCCACTTTTTTCTTGGTCCCTTTCTTTTCTTTGCTTCTCTTCGGCTGGCAACCTAAGGCATAATCCACACTTATTTTTTCCTTTCCTTTACTCTCCACACAATTTCCTCTCTTCCCTGTTCCTAAATTCTCTGACTTTAGCTTTATCCGACCCCACTCCCCATTTGCCTTTCTGGCACTATCCTCCTGCCCGTCTCAACCCTTTATCCCCTACCTCTCTATCCTCAGCTGCTCGTCTTTTCCGTCTTCTCTCGCCCCCCTCCAAAACTACCGATACCTACAGTACCTAAACCATCGATAATCTACCCAAAACAACCACCACTTTCAGCTCCCCAACTCAACCCCAACACCAAGACCGTATCAGCGCTGCCATTGTTGACTGCCTCGTAATCTGGGACTTTGGCGACCAACACCGCCCGGTCGATAAAAAAAGCAGCCTTTTAGCCTCTTTGGCCCTTACTCAGGGTTGGTTGCCTTCCATATCTTGCCAAGCTGGCCTGCGCTTGTTGCTTTTAGCCCTGGGACCCCCCCGGCCGGCTCTAGATTCCAGAAATCCAGATCCTCGGCCAACCAGGGTGTCGGTCCTCGTTCTCCATTCCTGCTTTCCCTTTTCCTTTCGCATTCCCACCCCGACCGACACCATCCATCCGCCTCTCAGGCTCCGGTCACCTCAACTTGCCTAGCCTAGCCTAGCCAACTTGTCTGTCGATTTGCGACCGGCGACGCGGGTCCTTCCTTCTTTCTACAACAAACTACAACACAACCTTCTCTTAACCTTCAACTTCTTCAACTCGCACGGCATAACGCGCCTGCTGCAGTTTCTCGCCGCTGGATTGAACCGCCGCGGGCCTCGCTGAACCCTGCTTCAACCGAGCATCATCGCAACTCGACACCGCTTGACAGTATTTTTCGCGTCTTAGCATTCATCGCTTATCCCGGCCACACCCAGCAGTAGCAGTCACAGACACAGACACACTCACAGAAACCGACACGTCCCGCGTCATGGACACCGTCGACGGCGACAAGCCCAGGCCGCCAGTTGCGCCACCTGAGCCAATATCGCCAGCTCTCTCAGCGTCGGCTGCCCCCAAGCCGGCCGCGACCAAACCTGCATCGCCAACTCCAGCTCCCACGCCAGACTCTGTCCGGGCTCCCGCCTCTGCGACAAGTCCAGCTCTGGACAAGGCCATTCTGAACCCTTCTTCAGCTGTAGTAGACTCGGGCTCAGCTCCCCGGCCCGCATCCACCCCGTCGGCGCCGCGATCACCACTTCCAGCTGCATCGACTTCAGCCCCCGTCGCCCACGATCGCGCCCCATCACCTGCACCGCGCGCGCCCGCTACTGGCACCACTAACGGAACATCGCCGCCGGCTGCAGCTGTTGCCGTGAAGCCAGCTGGAGCCATCACGACTTCGCCAAAGTGAGTTTATCAACTTTTTTTTCTTTTTTTCTGTCTCACTCTTTCTCCTCTCTCTCCTTCTCTGTAATCATCAAACATCCCCTTCATCACCCCAGTTTCATTTCTCACTTGCGACCGTCATGTTGCATTTGCTTGGCCGTCATCTCTTCGCGTCCTCATCCAGCCAGTGAGTGAGTGAGCGACTGAATGAGTGGCGTGGCTTTTGTCCAGGGTCATGGCCTAGTTGGCATGTCCCGATTTGTCAAAGCCAATAGTTGTTGACCGCACCTGGCCTGACTGTCTCTTGTCCATGCAACTCGTCTTGTCTTGGTCGCCCAAATGAGACGGCCCGCGGTGGCTCTGAATCACTGTCGGCGCAAAAATCTCGATCCCAAGCGGTCGGTCTAGGCGCAGCACCAGGCCCAGGTTGCCCAACGGTCTGAATCATTCCTTCATTGACTGACGCCGTCACTGACACTGGCACTTCACAACTGGCATTCATTCGGTGACAACTGGCACCAGCCCTTTTTCTTTCTTCCGTCTTCTATGCCTGATCCTGATCCTGCATTTTTCGAATTTCCACAACTCAAACCTTCTTTCCTCCCCAATATCTTCATCTTATTTCTGCACCTCTGCGTCCCTTGCGCCCATCGCGCAAAACTCTACTCTGCCCTTGCCATCACCTTTGGTTTCCCGCTCTCTGCTTTTTTCCTCTTTTCCCCTCCTCTTGAACCCTAAATCCAGAGAGAGGCCAGCCTTTCGGTCGGTTCCAGCGAATACCTCTTTCAGCATACACCCTTGGGCGTGGTTCCAGGTACCCCCCAGTTGTGCAACACGTCTCTTCCTCTGCCCTGGGGAACTATGGGCTCTCTTCCCGCGCCCGAAGACCCTAGGTACCCCGATTCCTTCCCCCATTTCCTCTTTCTGTTTCACATCCTAGTAACCCTGCCTTCTTTTCGCACTGCCTGCTCATCCCTGTAACCGCCTCTTCCCTTCTACTGTCGCCACAACGCAAACCCCCTTCGATCCCTCAACTCTTTGCTGTTGCCTTCTCGCTTGGCTCTGCTCTATCCGTTCTCATACGCACCTCTGCACACGTGACTACGGTCTTGCATGACAAGCCTGGTCGTTGTTGAATTCCAGTTACTGTATTTGATCCTTCCAACATACTTGCTCCAGTTGCCGAATACACTTTGCCAGCAGATGCTAACCAAAGAATAATTAGGCAGGTCAACGGTCGCAAGACCTCGTTTGGGGAGGGGGAGGTTGAGAGTGAGCTTAGTGATCCAGCAAGCAGCGTCCACTCCCCGTCAGGTGTCGAGTTCAACGAACTCGAGGACGAGATAGTTGTCGGCGAGCGTGCCAACGGTGCCAGGAAGTCGTCCCCTCTTCGGATAGTCTCGGATCCCGAGGACGAGACCATGGCCGATATCGACGATGAGCCCGTCTCCCATTACCCCAAGAGAAAGCGCAACTCTATGTATAACGACCTTAGCGAAAGCAAGATTGAACCCCCCAAATCCGTACCGGATGAGAAGACACCACCCACAGTTGTCACCAAGCCTAAGCCGGCGCGGCAAAGTATGGGAAGTGTCAAAGGCGTTACTATTGGATACTGGAGAGATTCACCCGCACCTGTGGAAAGCCTCAAGCATGCTGTCATTGGCTTCATTGATGTTCGCGAACGCCTTCGAACTCGTATTCAGCCCGTTACTCTGGCCGGTGACGCTGTACCGGACGAATATCCCCTCCCTCCCGGACCTGGCGGCAGCTGGGTCACATTCGAGAGAGTCGTCTTCTCCGAGCCTCTCGTGGGTCTCGATCACTTCCAAGTCAAAGAGTTTGTGAGGATTCGGGCCGAGACAGCGGGGATTGAGGAAACCGAAGAAGAGCGCAGTGTAGCCGATAGAGCTGCAGTCCGTATGGCCATCCAACGTGTCAAGCAGAACCCTCCCGTTGAGAACGCAACCAACCCACCTCAGATTGCTTACGGTGTAGACCTCCCCGAATATCTTGCGCCTAATCGAGACCCGAAGCGACGAAGAACTAGTGGAGGTTTCGCCGCTATCAATCCTGCTCCTACAAATGGCGTAGTCATCGAGCACACCCCTATTCAACCGGCGCCTGGTGGACCGCAACCTGTCCGCAACATCGTCGACCCTCTCCCTGGAACACGGCCCACACGAATTCTTATTGGGCATTGGGCCAAGTCCACAGAGCCAAAGCCCGAGGATCGGCATGCTGTTTATGGTATACTGGGCCAGAATGACATGTTCCGTGTCAAGTTGGTACGCGAGACACGGGATGGGCGCTTTGTCGATGGCAACTTCCCTACTGGTGCTGGTGCTCTTTGGATCGCATACGAAGAAGTCGCATTTGAACCCCATCTGCAAGCTCTCGCCCGAAACGAGATTAAGGAGTATTGTCGTGTTCGTCAGTGGCAGATAGACCATGGAGAAACACCCGAGGACCGAACCGCCAACGAAACTAAGGCTGTTTATGAGGCTCAGGCTAGGGTTGCAGGGACGAGCTACAAGACTGCTGCTCCTCTATCTATTGCTCCTGCTCTGCCTCGACTTCCAGATGACTACGATTCCGACCAGACTGGACGGGCAGGCTTTGGAGGTCATGAGCTTCGCCAAAGCCGCCGCGTTGAGGCTGCTAGGGCAGACAACGCTGCCAGAATGGAACCGCGTGCCACACGACAGCTCCCTGCTGAGGTTGAGCCTCGCCCGGAGCCTCGCCTGCCTGTAAACAAAGGTCAAGGGACTGACGCTCTCGAACGCACCTCGTCTCTTGCCCGCCGCGAGATTGCTCGCGCCGAAGCTGCCCAAGGACGTGCCGACCGCCACGCTGCTAACCGCGAGCGAGCTGCCGCCGCGGCCGCGGATGCTGCCAATGCTGCTGCAGCTGCTATTCCCGCTGCTGCCGTTAACGGTCGACCACGATTCCACGAAACTGAGGAGATGCAGCGCCTCAACAAGGTCTGGGCGCGCCAGGAAACGCTCCGGATGAAGGCAGGCTCTGAAGATGCGAAGATCTACGGTGGCGTCAAGTACGAGCGCAAATCCAACGGTCCTTTCGTTGGCAAGCTAGTCTCCCAGGGCACCATCATTAGCATCGATGGTGAGGACTATGTCGAATACCGTGTCCTGACGAAACCATCGTTTTTCTAAACACCTCAACCTAACCTCAATATACTAAGGCTCTGCCTTGCTCCCGCAACTGGTCATTTTCTTATAGAACCAGACGATGGAGCCTATTCGCAACCACACCCGGCGGATACATACACGAACACGCCTTACCCCCCCACATTTTGCACGATTTCATCAACTCAACACCAGCCGTCCAAAAGCGGCTCTAATATCCTGCCATGCCATGCTTCTTCTCCGCGACTGTTTTCTGCTTTTCAGGCCTGTCTTCTCTGTACGATATTGGCGCAGGGAGGGAGGCCCTCTTTCCCAGGTCTCGACTTTTCGGCAATAAAGAATTTCAGGGGTCACCAAAAAAGGACTCGGATCCTTCACACTAGAATGACGTCGTTAATATCTTCTCTTTCTCATTTCCTTTGTCACTCTGTCTCTCTCAGGGCCCCGGCTTAGGCCCCACCTGGAAGGTTGAGGGAGGTGGAAGGGATGGGTTTAGTCAAGACTGGACTCTACGGAACCGGAGTGGGCGGTGTTCGGATTGGGTGTGTTGCTTGATATACCCGGTGTAGGGGATAACGTAATCATTTATTGTACGAGTTAGACATCATTGTTTGATGCATTTTTCTGGTCCTTGATTGCGAAGTGAAGATGTGTCTGTTTTGGTGATGATGCCTATTGTCCCCTGTTAGTGCCACCTGATAGGGCTGAATGACGGGCCCAGGCTAGCTAAGGGGCCAAAACACTAAGCCCTCGCCCGAAATCTTGTAGTAGGTGTTAGGATGTCTTGTGGTTTGGTGATATCATGGGTTATTCGTGGGTGCTGCGTTAATGAAGGCATTGTCTTTGCTTATAACAGTCTGATGATGGACTCTGACGATGAGGGTATAAATAGGGCGAGTTATTTCCCTTAATCATATACTGTGACTGATCAAAGTATGTGCTGTCTTGGTCTTGATGATCAAGGCAGTTGGGCTGTGGTATTGGTATTGGGGTTTATGGTGGTGGCATATTGTACGGCGGTTGATGATGCCAAGAGTGGATCATAAGAAGCATTAAAGCATATATGGGAGCACTTATGATACCACCCAACGGCGATGATATCTCTGCATGGACGTGATGCACGGCCTTGATTATTGTGCCCGGTCCATTCAACTGGCATTGAGTCTACAATGGTGTCGGGCGATCGATGCCGCTATCATCGATGCTGCAGGGCGCAATTACTTGATCGATCTACAGCATATCAATGAAGCCGACAATCAACAAGAGAAAGGAAAATGCGCGAGAGGTAATTTGTCGGCAGCTAGGCTTCTCACAGAGTGGTGAGGCTGTACCAACCGCGACAGCTTCTGGCAAATGTGGTGTTTGATGGGGCTGTGTGCGATATAATTAACATTATGCAACCAATGTTTCATCAATTGCTCCTAAGCCGTCATCGTATAGGGGTTAGTACATCAGTTTGTGGTCAAATTGAAGCACTGAAAACGCAAGTTCGAGTCTTGCTGACGGCAAAGCAATTGATTTTTTTGTATTTCTTTTTGCTACAATTGGTGAATTGTACTGAAGAAGTTTACTTGATGCCGGTATTTCCATCTTGTTTTTTGCCGGTTGAGGTACAAATTCGTGAAGATGGAAGTGTAAGTTGAGTTGCTTCTTGAGCTTGGTTAGCTACATGCATGACCGGAAATAAGACGATACACAACAAGACTGGAAATACTTAGACAACTCAAAGAGTGAAAATAAATAATCCAAAAAAGTGAAAAAAAAATCACATGCTAGCAGGTGTTCGCGAATCGATACCGACCCGGCTACTGACCCATACTCGTAACTTATCAATGGCAAGTTGGACCTCGCCAGTAGTGCAGAACGCATGCATAAAGATAATGGCATTAATTTGATCTTATGTAACCCTGCTCTAGACTCCGTCTACTCTCACTTCTCGTGGCTATGGCTATTGTGCAGGAAAATCAGTGATGAGCTATCTAGAGCTGTCACATCCGCCTCAAAGCCGAGCGTTTCTACTCTCCCGCTCGATTTTTTAACGTGCTAACGATGCATGAACATCTGTTTTCACCATTAAATAGAATGCCAACCTTACTGTAGCTTCATTCATAGGTTTTTGCCGAGTATATACACGATGGGTGGTGTTGACTTGACCGTCCCTGGACAGATGACCCTGGTGACTCACTCTGACCGGGACGCTTCTGAGAGCAAAAGTTTTCTCACTTGACCATGCAGAATGCAGAATAACCACAAACCTCTTGACTGGTTGGTAAGAAAGGTAGGTCAATAGGGAATAGGTATTTATGGTCACTATTATCTCCGGCCAATCAGGGCAACCGCATTTCACAAGGCTCAGTGTAACTGGGAATTTCTCGGCCTCAACGCAATATATAGGGATTCTGTATAGACTTGCCATTATTATAATTGGAGTGATATTATCGGCAATACAATGTAGATAAATGAATCGCTTTTAATTATTGCCTAAAATTCATACAATGCTATTCCTTTAAACCGCCAAGTTTTTCTCCTTAATAAGCCTCTACGACATCGTGGAGGGGAATCATCTCCCTAAGGGTCGCCTCCAGCATCTCTTTTTGCTCCTCGATAAACTCCTTGACGGCATCGACGTTGAACTTGATGCCGGCGTTCTCGGCCTCGCGTAGCTTCTTGGCGTGGTCGCGGAAGCGGGCCTCGAGGATGTCGGATCGGTACTGGCTGTAGCCGTATAGGAGACGGGACTGATCGCTAATGTTGCGCGAGCCTGTGAGGACGAGCTCGTCCTTGACAAAGGGGGACTTGGGCCGGAAGGGGGTGATGAAGGAGATGCGCTCCTTGCCGATGGCCTTGAGGGCTGCGTGCTGGACGTAGCGGCCCTGCAGGATGACGGCGGTTCCCTAAGACACCAGAGTTAGCTAGTGAAGTATCTCGTGATTGTAAAGAAACATACCATGGTAGGTCCGCGAACTTTCAAAACCTCTCCCGAGCCTGTCTTGACCGCCGTCTCTCCACCCTTCATGTCCGAGCAGTCGGAGAGCATGGTGACGCAGACAAAGGGGAAACTGTCATAGTGCCAGGAGAAGCCGACGTTGTCACTAGCCTTACCGCTGTCCTCGCCGTTGCTGAAGAAGAGGTTGGTGTGGCCAATCTCGTAGTCAAAGGCGTGGACGAGATCGATGCCGGCAACCTTGGAAACGGCCTCTTGGACCTCGGGGCTCGTCCAGAGAGCGTGGGAGAAGGGGGCTTGTCTGTCTTGGGTGTCAGTAGCTGGCCTCTACACAGATGCGGGAACTCACTCCCTGGTGCATCCTCGGATCATGTTCTTGGTAAATGTCGAGCCGTACTGGCAGTTGTCTAGAACACTCTCGCTGAACAGCTCGCGGCGGATCTGCTGGACGGCAGCCTCTGTGAAGAGGGGGAAGGGGTCTGAGCCGGCGATGTGCGACACGCCCTGGTTCTCGTAACCCCACTCCTCCATGGTGTAGGTCCTCTGGGGGAACTCGAAGCAGACGTGCTTCTGGGCGTCAAAGTCCTCGGCAGGAGTCGCCCTGGCGGTGTCGATGACATCCTGGGGGAGCTTTGTGGTAGGGCGGAGGGGCGTCTTGTTGGTAGGGCCTACGACGAAGGGGGCTGGCTTGCGGATGGGCAAGGGGGCGGGAGTCTCGTAGATTGCGGTAGGCATTGTGCTGTCAGGTGTGAAATTTGGCTGTAAAAGATGTGTGTGTTTGTATGTGCGGGGTGTGTTTGTGCTCTCGAGGCTTTGTATGTAGTGCTTGTGTCTTTGTCCGTGGTGCTTGAGGGTAGGAGGCGTTGAGGATCGCTTCTTTTATATCTATAGATCTGGGCATCGTGTCGCATCCCGAGAGTCGGACAGCTGTAAACGGTTTAGCCAATGAAGGAGTGGAAGGAATCTAAGCTTCCAAGCAGCAAGAAAAGTGGCTTATCGCGGGGAAGCCTGCGCGTTCAAAGTGTCGGATGTATGATGATTTGATCACGAATTGTCAAGTGACCCTCACGATGGCTAGCGGATAAGCAAGAGATGGGAGCGAGTACCGATGCAAAGCCAGGGGGAGGGGGGGTCTCCCGGACCTGAGAGTTGTAGGGTTTGCCAAAACGAGACTCATGGCTCGGGTCTATAGGCCAGACCGTCTCCTGTCACGTCCGGGGTGCGAGCTTCTCATTCGTCGGGCGTGTCGAGTTTGGCCATGTTGGTGATGGTTTGGGGTGTGGAGTTCGGATATAGTTCCCGCAAGTCTGGAATCCCCAGCTCCACTTGGCGGACAGTCTTATCATTGGCGGTGGCTAGTGTCATGGGCGTTGTGTATGCATTTTGAAAATGGCGACGGTTGGGCTGCTGTATGTAATGATTGGTGCATGCTATCTGGTTCAACATCGATAGACAGATCTCGTTGAAACTGACTCAGACTCTGGGGAACGCGGTGATAGATCTCGGTCACGAGTGCATTAGCCAGGGGCCACAACCGAGAATTCACACTGAAACAAGCACAATTTACGCTGATATTTATCAAGGCAACTGAATTTCGATTCATAATAAAAGACTAAGTAGTAGTCCCGCTGCATATCATGCCCCCCGCTGGTGTTGGCTGTGAAACAAGCACCAAATCCTTGTCCAGAGATAACATCACCAGCGTCTACCAATGACCAAGACGAATGGCTATCGGCATGTAAGCCTAGTGCATGATTATCACCGCGTCCGACTGCCCATCCTTTGGGACTGCTCCGGGGTTGATGAATCAAAGAGTTGCTGATATCGTGGGGTCCTTTGCCATGATGACCCCCATTGTTGACAAGTCTGGAAATCTTGTCCCGTTCTGGTTAATGAATTTGGTGGCATAAGCGAGGTTTGCTGTAGATTTGCTGTTTTCGAAGGCGCTGTCTTGGTGTCGATTGCTCGTGTCGGGCTGGCCTGGTTTCTAGACTCGGGAGCCTCGGGAGCGTGACCGTGATTGGGTTCGGTACCTGGGGCCTGAAGCTTTTGGGGGGCGTCTTGCCACGTTTTCTGGCCAAAGCTGAATGTGAATGTGACAGCCTTGGTCGGTCTTGCTTGTCCGATGCAGCCACCATCCTTTCTCTTCCTCGTGAGCCATTGCACCTCGTGAACAGGCGCTTTGACGATGTGTACTACCACTTGGTAGATCAACTACCCATTCTTTGGTCCCATAGCAAGATGATTTCTGCTTGTTAGTATTCAGCCGCAAAGAAAAACAACAGTATGAAAATCAGAATGTGAAAGTAAGAGAAAAAAGTAATGTTATTTGGAATCTCAGATAATGTCTTGCTCTTACAACGTCGAAGCTTGCCTTGCCCCAACCCCCCTCGTGTACGTCCAAGTCGTCGTAATGCGATATCATGTGTCGATAGCCTCAAAAAGATGCCCTTCATCATTCTTCCCTCAGGTCGCCGCATATGCAAGAGTTGTAAAATGGTTTCCTTGGGGGGAAAGGCGTATGGCTGGCTGATGGCCCATGGTCGATTTTGTTTACGGCATGGCCCAGCACCGTCTCTTCTCTTCTCAGACCCGAGGACCCGAGCCTGGGCGACGGAAGCTTTATAAAGTACGTCGACCTGTTGTACTCGTCCCGAGGGTGACTTGACGATGTTTCGGGGGCCCGAGATTCGGCTTCTGCTCTCTCTCGGCTTGTCTCGGCTTCTCATCCCGTCGGCTTCGAACCCGAGACTGCTTCATACGAGGTTGGACCAGCCGAGCCCTGTTCCTTGGAGTCGGAGGAGGAATTGCAAGGCTGGTTGGGGAACTGGCCAATCACGGCGGTGCCCTACCCACTCGCCCTCGGGTGCTCTCACCGAGCAGCCAATCGGATGATTTGAGGTCAACTTTACATCCGCGTCTTATTCAACTCTTTCTGTGGAACGACCAAGCTCACTCGATGGAAATCAAAAGGATGTGAACCCCTAATGGAGGGTGAGACTTTTTCTGTTCCTCTCGTCTCTGTGGCCTTTTTTGCCACTCTGAGGGAAAAACTTTGTTGATGAAAAAGATGATTCGTTTGACTTGGGAGTTGTTGAATATATCTTCCCTTACTGAAGGAGATGTAGTTTGGGGCTGGCTCTCTTTTTCTTCTCCAAATTAGCCTCGCTCAGGCACCACCCATCCATCATGCGTCTCATGAATCATGACGAGGCGTCGACGGTTGGGGAACGCGGAGAAAGCCACCTCTAAAGAACTCGAGAGGGACAACTCCAAGGAGAAGACGGAGGACACTTTGGGTCAAGCTTATCATGCTTTCTCCCTTGCCCCCTCGCCCGGTCATGGCACCATTCTCAGCCCTCGCCGAATCTAGAGCCAATGGGCGGTCTGCCAAAGGAGTGATGCCCAAGCAGTTTTGTAGTGTCGTTACCAACTCAGACCTGCGGTCACCGAGACAGTACGTCCATGTACACTCGGTCAGCATGATAACCAAGTAAAACCCTTCGGCTCCCGGTACTCGCAGGTAGTAGTTCAGGGCTGGGGGCCCAGTATATGTTATGCTCCCTAGCAAAACTTGCGGGATATAAGTTGACCGAGCCGAGACTTGGCGAATGACAAACCCTGCGGGAGTTGGGCTCGTGTACGGCTAAGTTGGCCAATTCGAGGCTAGTCGTATCATTTCCTGGGCCTTCATGACAAGATAGCATGCCAGGTCCTAATTCATGACGTTAGTCTAGCCGACCCGCCGCGTTGGAGACGAACGAATCCGGCAAACCTATCTCCTCCGGGGAAAGCGGCATGGAGAAAGGTGCACCGCCCTCGGTGTGAACAAGTGGAGAGGAGGATAAGAGAGGGGCGAGATGGACCGGGGACTCCGTTTGCACGAGAGGAGAAGCCATACAGACCCCCTAGTCGGGGCCATGGATCCCTACGGCACACGCTTATTACCCCAGTCTGGGGAAGTGGAGGAGGCAAAGATAGCTAGGACTAGCAAATCTGCGGGGGAAAAGCAAGTAGGGGCCAGGCCCATTGCCCTGGAGAGATAGGTAGGGCAGGCCTACTCGTTCTTATCTAGAGTCTAAGAGTGATGAGCATTTAAACTCGGCTGTGCCCCCATCCCCAACTCGACCTTCTTGTCTCGGATCATCACCCAATCCTTCCCTTTTCATCCTCTCCTCCTCCTCTTTTCCTGACAAAGAAGAGTGACTCGTTTGTCACTGCAACTCTTCATCATGGATTCCTACGACGACAAGGACCACGCCAAGCCTGCGAGCCTCAACGATGAGAAGCTCGGCAGACAAACCACCACAGGCGGCGGCAGCATCCTGGACGGAGACATTGGCCACACGAGCCAGCTCCAGCGGCGTCTAGGAAACCGCCAGATCCAGCTCATCGCCATCGGTGGCTCCATCGGAACCGCCGTCTTCGTCTCGATCGGAACCGGTCTCGCCCACGGCGGACCTGCGAGCCTTTTCCTGGCTTATACTCTGTACTCGTGCATGGTTGGTCTCGTCAACAACTCGATGGCCGAGATGGCAACCTTTATGCCTGTTTCTGGTGCCTTTATCCGCATGGCTGGCCGTTGGGTTGACGAGTCGTTTAGTTTCATGGTTGGCTGGAACTTCTTCCTCTACGAGGCTCTTCTGGTCCCCTTTGAAATCTCTGCCCTGAATGTCGTCTTGAAATTCTGGCGAGATGACATCCCCGTTGCTGCTGTTGTCTCTGTTTGCATCGTGCTTTATGGGTAAGTTTGATACCCTTCTCTGCCTTGTGGCTTGTCTGTGTGCTAACAACTCCATCAGTATCATCAACGTCGGCGCAGTTAAATGGTTCGGCGAGGCTGAATTCTGGCTCTCCCTCGGAAAAGTCCTGCTCTTCTTTATCCTCTTCATGTTTACCTTTATCACCATGGTAGGCGGTAATCCTCAAAAGGATGCGGTACGTAGCGGAATTCCCTCTCTTTGACTTTTCATGCTAATGTGTTGATTCAAGTACGGTTTCCGCCACTGGTCAAACCCCGGCGCTTTCGCCGAATTCATCACTACCGGTGACCTAGGACGATTCGAGGGTTTCTTGGGTTCTCTCTGGATTGCTGCTTTCACCGTCGTTGGTCCCGAGTACGTGTCCATGATTGCCGGTGAGGCCAAGCTTCCTCGTCGATATCTCAAGAACGCCTTCAAGACCACCTATGTCCGATTCGGCATCTTCTTCATCCTCTCAGCCCTCTGCGTTGGTATCGTTCTTCCATACAATGACGAGACTCTGGTTGGAATTGTTAACGGAACTGGCGAGGGTGCCGGAACTGGTGCTGCTTCTCCCTATGTCATCGCCATGGGCAACCTCGGAATCGGAGTTTTGCCCCACGTTTGCAACGCCCTCCTCGTGTCCAGTATCTTCTCGGCTGGAAACGCCCTGACCTACTATGGCACTCGAAGTCTTTACGGTCTGGCTCTTGAGGGCCAAGCTCCCAGGTTTCTCCTCAAGTGCACATCTTTTGGTCTGCCTATCTACTGTCTAGGAATCGTCATGCTGTTCCCTTTCTTGGCTTTCCTGGCCGTCTCTAACGATTCCGTTATTGTTCTAACCTGGCTCACCAACATCATCACCGCGGCCCAGATCATTGACCACATCGTCATCTCGGTCACCTACATCTTCTTCTACCGAGCCTGCAAGGCCCAGGGTCTCGACCGCAAGACTCTGCCCTACTACGGCTGGTTCCAGCCCTACGGCTCCTATATCTCAGCCATCTTCCTGACCTGTGTCGTCTTCTGCTATGGATACAGCACCTTCCTTCCCGGAAACTTTACCGTTGACGGCTTCTTCACATACTACACCATGGTTCTGGTTGCCCCCATCACCTTCTTTGGCTGGAAGTTTACCAAGAAGACCAAATTCGTCAAGGCTTCCGAGGCTGACCTCGTCTGGGAGAAGCCGCAGATCGATGCCTACGAGGCTTCCTTTGAGGAGGTTCCCGTCGGCTTCTGGACTGAAATCATCCAGATGTTTGGAATCAAGAGGAATAAGCAGAGCGGTGGAGCTTAAGGAAACCTATCTCTTCCGACTACTTGACTTGTTCATAGTTTATATATGAATGCTACTTATGTCATTGCATTTCAATTTTGTTCATGATAACTGCCCAGAGGTTGCGAACAAGCTTTCTTGAATTATGCTGATGATACTATGAAGGCTGAGTGAGAGCAGATAAATGAGACGAATTTCATCTGAATGGAGACGCTAGTAAACCAAAGATTAATAAAAATTTCGGATCAACACAATCACCCAAAAAAAACTAGTATAGCATAGGTCGAGCCATTCCTTTAAAGCCTCACCTCCCCTCATGCAATACTCAACTCAAAAGCATTATACGAACGACTAGACTAGAATAGCATGTGATTGATTTATGCTTTGTTATACTACTGCTTCTGACCCAACCCACGGTGCTGGACTTTGGTATTGCGACGTTCAGGCCCACAGCTAACAGAGTCCTGCCAGTCAGTTACACTTCTGAAAAGGGGGAAACACGGGGAGAATAGACCTAAACGAATAGAGAACCCCAAATAATCTTAGCTAAACCTATCCTTCAGTTTATGTTTATTTGCAATACTTCAAAAGACGAGAAAACAAGGTGTGACTGGCTCAAGTGTCTTGTTACATCAGCTTGTTTATTCCTTTTCATGTGTTGTAACCTATGATCTAGGAGAAGGGAGCTAAGATCAGTGCTTGGGTCGTATGTAGTCCGGCGTTGTCCTTAATGATAGCCTCAGTTAATCTATAATGACTTGCTTATACGTGTGTATTCCTTTTCACAATATCCAAGAATTTCTCCGGGTTTTCAAGAACTGTTATCATATTATGAATCTCGTGGTGCGTTGAGGTGAATAGGAGCCCCACAGCACATAGCTGAACGGCATGCATTGCACATCAGAGTCACCATGGTATCGATAGACTTTTGTGAACCGTTTTACTCATTGCGTCATCTATGGTCTTAACTTTTCAAACTCCAGAACCTCTCGATGGTTGCTACCTGTCATCACCGCCCTCGGCCTCTTTCTTTTCCGTCTCCTTCTTGTCATCATCCTTCTCTCCATAGTTCTCCAGCTTCATGTCCTTGAGACCGAGCTCCTCCTCTTCCTCATCTGTGCGGGTATAATTCTCCCGGTGGATGCTGGGGTCAGGCTTCGGCGGGTCTACCAGAGGCTGGACGTAGCTGCTTGCGAATGGATCGGTGAGGATGATTGTGAAAGGTTTGTCGCCCCGAATGGCGGCATCAAGCCCGTCAAAGAACTGGTTCCACTGAGTCTTCTCATCAGAGGCGAGTGAGTCACCACCCTGACCGGCGCCGTCGGCCTCAAAGATCTGAGAGTGAAGGTCATTTCGGACCTGGGTAAGGAGACCCTCAACGGTGGTGAAGCGGCCGCCAAGAGTTCCGGGATTGACTTGAAGCTTGAGCTCAGGACACTCAAGAGCACAAGTCTCGCTCTTGAGAATATCACGGCCAAGGTCGGCGCTATCCTTGACGTCGAGAACGATCTTCTCGCCCTTCTCAGGGATCTCACCACCGGTCTTGACGTCGTTGGAGCGGTAGCCGCAGTCATCGCACACGGTCGACATGAGAACCACCTGCTTAAAATGGGGGATGTCGACCATCTTCATGTGAGTAGTGCAGGGGTGCATGCATCCGGGGCATGTCGCAGGGAAACTGTAGACTTCGTTGGGGATAATATCGCCGTCGGCTGTCAAGCCGGGATTTTGCGCGTCCTGGCCGGCGCTGGGATCAGAGTCGGAGAGACCCAAAGCAGCGTTCTGCTCAGCAGTTCGAGCATACTCGTGCTTCTCCCACTTGCCCACGCCATCCTTCAGGTCGGGGGCGATGAATGAGTTTCCGGCAGGGTCATCAACCCAGAGTCGGAAGGGGAACGAGTCGCCCAGCAACATAGCGCGACCCTTGGCGATGATCTCGGCGATCTTGATATACACCTCAGGGGCCTGCTCCTTTCGCGCTTCTTGTCCGAGCTCGAGGTCATCAATAACAGTCGTCAAGAGACCCTCAACATTTGTCAGCTGGCCGCGACCTGCAGGAATCTCGAGATCCAGCTCGATAAACTTGACGGTGGCGGTATCAGACTTGACAACCTGTCGTGCAAAGTCGGCGAGTGTGGTCAAGCGCAGCTCGTAGTGTGTGCCCTTGGGCTGGACGGTTCCGGCCGCCTGGATCTCGTTGTTCTGAAGGTTGCAATGCTCGCAGAAGAAGGACATGATGACGATTTCGCGGAAGTAGGGGATCGCGGTAAGAAGCAGTCGAGTAATACCCTTGATAAATCTATTAGTTATGGATCTTGGTGCAGGTATCGCGAGATGCTTTGGCTCACATTCTTGCCGCAGTTCATGCACAGCGACTCGATCTCCTCGACGGCGCGCTGGTCGTCTTCTTCGCCAGCATTTTCAGCGCCATCGGCGGCGGGCGCAAGGCTCTTGACCTTGCTGCCGATGCTCTCGAAGAACTCCTGAGGGGTCTGCTTGTTCACGTCCTCGGCGGCCATTTTTCCTTTGCTCTTATCGTGACTCTTGGAAAATGCGTCGTTGGGCAGGTGGGTGGATGGGTGATGGA